>WAAG01080625.1:65908-158102 GCA_013390105.1 Tichodroma muraria
GGGCCGGGCCGGGCCGGGTCACGGGAGACGCGGGCTGGGCGCGGGGGCACGGGCGGGACAACAGCAGCCCCGCCCCTTCCGGCCGGCGGGAGGCGGTGGCACCGCCGGGACCGGGACCGGGGCCGCCCCCGGACGCTGACGGTCTCTGTACCCCTTCACGGGCGGCTGCGGCTTCTCCCCCGGTGTTCACTGGGTCCGGCCCCGCCGAGCGCCGGCGCCGAGGGCAGACCCCGGTGAGTCCCTTGTTGGTGTCCCCGCGCCGTCATGCCGGGGACACCCAGGGCTTTGCGTCCCGCCCGCTGGGCCAAAGGGCCGCTGGCTGTCCGGTCGCACCGTGTTCAGGCCGGTCCCGAGGGTGGTCGGTGCGCGGTTTAGCCCAGCCGTGTCCCGGGGTTGTGCCCGATCCCCACTCGCGTCACTCGCTGTGCTCTCCCGGTGGCTCCGGTCCGCGTCCAGGCGGCCCTGGCTGTGGGAGCCGCGGCTCGGCCTCTTCACGAGTCGCTGCTGTCCCTTCGCAGGTCCCAGGGGCGCCGGATGTGTCGGGCTGTGGCCGTCCCGGGGCAGCCGTGGCCGTGCCGTGCTGCCAGCGATGATTCCCCGCTGACAGGTACAGCCCTGGCCGTCTCTGGCTCTCCAGCCACCACGTAATTCCCATCTCTGCCCGGTTTCCCTGAGCTCTGAAGGTGCTTGCTCCCTGGGAAGCACCGCATCCCCTGGGAAGCACTGTATCCCCTGGGAAGAGCTGTATTCCTTGGGAAGTGCTGTATGCCCTGGGAAGCGCTGTATGCCCTGGGAAGAGCTGTGTTCCCTGGGAATGCTGTGCCCCTGGGGGATGCGGAGCCACCCAGTGCTTGGCCCAGCAGAGCAGGTATGCTCGGGCTTCTCAGTCTCACCTGAGTGTCACTGGTTCCAGCCTCTTCTCATGCCTCTGGCAGAGCTGACATGGGAATGCTGTGGAGGCTGTGGGGTGTGGCAGTGCTGTTGAGGTGGGGAGGGCAGGACGCACCTTTAGGGTGTAGAGAGGGAAGGACCATGGGGAGGGAATGTGGTGTGGAGGGAATGTGGATTCGCAAGCTCTAAACAAGGAAAATGGACAGATTTACCCCAGTGCTGGAATCACCTGGCTCCTGGTCACTGGATGATCTGGGTCTTGGGTCCCTTAGCAATTGAACTGCAGTGAAAAGTGCTTTAGCATGCCTCCCCCAGGGCAGGAGAGTCCTGAGGCCCTGGGGTGGGGACAGGTGCGTGTTACGCTGCCCTGTGCCTGGGCGGGTTGTCGTGGTGTCGCTGCTGTCTTCCCCACGCTGGGGCTTTGGGAGTTCTGTGGTCCTGGGCCTGTCACGCAGAGCTGAAGGAGACAGGATGGGGCAGGACAGGCTTGGGGCCTGTTGGCAGGGTGTTGTCGGGCCTCTCTGGGTGCCAAGGGCCTGTTCCCAGGGCATGGGCTTGCTCTCAGGAGCAGTTCCTCTGCAGGCTAAGCGACACCGACTGCAGATGGGCATGGTTCTACTGTTACTTTCTGTGGTGAGGCTCAGGTAGGAGCCGGGCCATGGGGACTGCACCAGGGCCAGCACTTCCCCGCTGCCCTCCGTAGCCCAACAGCAGCCAGTGGCTACCTTGGCGGGCCACCATGGACCAGCCCACACGTGTGCCTGGGCCCCTCCGGCTTCTGGGCTGCTTCAGACGGAAGCCACAGGCCGTCGGGGGGGAGATGCCACCAGAACCGGAGCCAGAGGAACCTGAGGAGACCTGTGTGGTGCTGCCCCTGGGCGAGGGCCAGGTGCTGGAGGAGTGTCCCCTGTGCCTGCTGCCTCAGCCCCCCGAGGCCTTTCCCAGCCTGGCCTCCTGCTCGCACCGCTCGTGCCGGGCCTGCCTGGAGCAGTACTTGTGCCTCGCCGTCAGCGAGAGCCGCGTGCCCGTGTCCTGCCCGCACTGCCCTGCTGCGCTCCAGCCTTCCGATGTGCACCGGCTCCTGCCCGAGCCCGCCCTCCGGGACAAGTACGAAGAATTCCTGCTGCGACGGCTGCTGGTGGCTGATCCTGGCACCCGCTGGTGCCCTGCACCTGACTGCAGGTACCGCCGGCCCCAGCACAGGTGGGAATGCGGGGGTGGGCGTGGCCCCCTCCCAAAAGAGCAGCATGTGCTGGTGTCCTGTGAGCCCTTCGCAGGCTGGGGTCCTCATCGCTTTGTCCTGGGTTGGGCTGGGTGTGCCCAGGGATATGTCCAGTCCTGGTCTGGCTGCAGAGCTCGTGCAGCCAGGGCTGGTGTCCTTGGCTGAACTAGATACTCTGTGGGCCCCAGGGCTGTGGCTGCTGGGCAGGGTGGGCTGGTGAGGGTGTGTCCTGGCTCTCCTGAGCTGGGGCTGTGGCTCAGCTCAGTGTGGGACTGGGACTGCCACAGCCTGGCCTGGCTGTGCCGGGGAGGGGGCACCCTGCTGTACCCCAACTCCAACCGCCTTCTCCCCACAGCTACGCTGTCTTTGCCCACGGCTGTGCTGAATGTCCCCGCCTCACCTGTGGGCGTGAGGGCTGTGGCACCGAGTTCTGCTACCACTGCCGGCAGCCCTGGCACCCTGACGGCCCCTGTGCACCAGTGCCACCGGCCCCTAGCCTGGCTACCCCCACAGCACAGCTGGCCCAGCCAGAGGAGTTGGCCCATGGTGAGGCCCTGGCCCAGGGTGGGAGCAGCAGGGCTGGGGTTTGGCACAGTCGTTTGCCTCTATGCCTCCTGCCTGTGGGGCTGCTGGAGAGAGAACTCAGGATCCAGAGTTCTCTCTGACTGCCTCCGCTGCAGTCGTGTAGCCCCTGTGCCAGTTGGGCTGGTGTGTGTAGAGGGGCCTCGGCTCCCCCATGGTACCTGTGGGATGAGAAGAGCCTGGGACAGGCTGGGATGGATGCACACTGTTCTGTCCTGCTCCCCCATCCCATCTTATCTCCCCCCAGCTGAGGCCGAGGACATCAAGGTCTGTCCTCGCTGCAGCGCCTTCATCATGAAGATCAATGATGGGAGCTGCAACCGCATGAACTGCACGGTCTGCGGGTGCCTCTTCTGTTGGCTCTGCCTGCGCGAGATCTCTGACGTGCACTTTCTGAGGTCAGTGCTGGGCCATGGGGGCTGGGGGCCCTGACAGGAGCTGGGGGGCTGGGATGGGGGCAGCCAGGCCCTCCCCCAGGTTTGGGGTTAGCTGGGGGGAGCAAGGTGGTCTGTGCTGCTGGGTCTGGTAGGGCTGGGGCTGGCTGTTGGCGTCCTGTAGGAAGCAGCTGGAGCTCAGGGCTGGGGGAACCTGGCTGCTCTCTGGTGGGCCCATGGATGTCCGCTGGTGTGGCGCCAGGCTGTGCTGCTCTCTGCCTGGCCCTCGCAGAAGCCTTGGCTCAGCCCCACTCTTCCCCACAGCCCCTCTGGCTGCACCTTCTGGGGGAAGAGGCCATGGTCACGGACCCGGAGGATCCTATGGCAGCTGGGCATGGTGCTGGGAGCACCCATGGTCATCTCCCTTGCTGCGGGTGTTGCTGTCCCTGTCATTACCATTGGGATCCCCATCTACATGGGTAGGAAGGTACTGGCAGGTGGTCCTGGAGTCCCTGTGGTCCTGCTCCCTGCTGAGCCTGGTAGCCCATGGCCCTCGGCCTGGACAGACCTGCAGTGCTCTCTGCTGCCCACAGCACATCCCTGTGCCACCCCTGACCACCCTCAGCACATCCCTGTGCCACCCCTGACAGCCCACAGTCCCCCCTTGCCGGGACCTTCTGCTGCCTCCCAGCAGCCCCTGCCAGTGTGGGTGTGCTCAGCCTGGGGTCAGGGTGGACAAAAGGAGGAAGGTTCTGGGGGGGCTTTCCAGGAGCACCTGTGCTGTGGCGGCAGCAGTGCCACCATGTGTCTGCCTGTCCCTGAGGAGAGGGAGGGGTGTCTGGGTGGCTGTGTCTGGAGCTCTGCCAGGCTGGGAAGAGGCTGTGTCCCTGGGGCTATGCCGAGGTCTTTGTAGAACCCTTCACCTTTCTGTCTTGTCCCTGAGGTGCTGGGCCAGAGCCGGCGAAGCAGCCTCTCCGGGTGCCAGCAGTGCCTCTCTGTCACCAGCAGCGTCCTCCTCTCTCTCTTTGTGTCCCCTGTCATAACAGCTCTCACTGTGGGTGAGTGCTGAGGGCACTGCCCGTGTTGGGGAGTGGGGCTGTGGCTGTGATGTGGCTGTGGGGGATGTATGGGACCAGAGGCACCAGGACTGGGCTGGGCAGGGACCACTTGTCCGCCCGCAGGTGTCGGTGTGCCCCTGGTGCTCACCTACGTGTACGGGACCGTGCTGCTGTCGCTGTGCCGGAGCCGCTGGGGCTGCAGGGGCAGCCGCATGCCTGGAGACCTCGGCGTGGTGGAGCTGGACAACCTGGCCAAACGTGAGTCCCACACAGCTGGCAGGCCCTGGCCAGTGCCCTCCCTGCTCCAGCGAGGAGCAGTCCCTGGGGACAGCGTGCTGTCTCTCCCCAGTGAATGAGCTGTGGTCAGTGCTGCCCAGCCCCAGAGCAGGTGAGGACGGAGCTCCAGACCCTGCTGCCTCCCTCCCCAGCAGCGGCCACAGTCCGCGCCCAGGGCCAGTGTGGCCGGAGCGGGACAACCATTCAGCCAGCACGGTGGCCCTTGCGGGCAGTATGCTGAGCGAGGGCCAAGACACCTCTGACAGGTGAGCAGGGTGGCTGTGCTGAGGGGGCTGGGGGAGTGGCACATCCCTTCCAAACAGCCTGCCCCACTCCCGCTGTGCTGGGCAGGGACCAGTGATGTCCCCCTTTGGGCTACTGCCCTCAGGCCAGTGTCTGTCTGCAGGGAAGGTGTTACCATCGAGGTGGAGGTGTCGGTTGAAGCGGTGCCATGTTCTACCCGGCAGCAGAGCCTCAGCAGTGCCCTGTCTGGGCAGAGCCTCTCTGGGGACTCCCTGGGAGCCACCAGTGACAGGGGCAGCTCCGTGGGTGTCCCTGTGGAATGACGGGGGCCTGAGGGGGAGAGTCTTGATCCACACACAGGCCCTATGCCCTCCTGTGGCAGAGCCAGTCCCTCTCTGGCAGCACACCCAGCCCTGGGAGCTGGGTCCTGAGTGGGTGCCAACTGTACCCAGCACTGCTGCACCCTGCACTAGCCCCATCCGCCCCTTTCCCAGAGGCACCACTAGGAAATAAAGCTGCTTTCTGAGGGTCCCTCTGTCTCCTGTGGCGAAACTCCCCTGACAGCACAGCCCCCTGGCAGCCTGCTGGTGTGCATGACAGGCACCGTATCTGCACCTGTGTGAGGAAGAGGCCACCCAGGCGATGCAGGGGTTGTCGTGGCCTCTGCCCTGCCTGTACCAACTGATCTGCCCCAAGAGCAGGCTGCAGGGCTGGGGGAGGGCAGCAGCCTGCCAGCTCCAATCTCTGGTGCTTATCCCCACAGGGATCCAGCCTGCAGCAAGGCCAGGAGTGCCCACAGGTACCACCGTGGGCTGTAGGTGGGGACCTATTGCCAGATGGTTGCGTAGTCTCAGGCACTGGGATCCTCGCCACTCTGACTCCGCTGCAGCATCCTGGGGAAAAAAGCTGCTTCAGAATGTTTTGCTGCTCAGAGCTGGGCAGTCACAGAATGATTTGTATAAAGGATTTGGGTTGGAAGGGAAGGAACTTAAAGCTCATTGCTGTCCCTTGCCATGGGCAGGTATGTCTTCCACTAGACCAGGTCGCTCCAGGCTTCATCCAACCTGGCCTTGAACACTTCCAGGGATGGGGCAGCCACAGCTTCTCTGAGCAACCTGTACCAGGGCCTCACCAGGGAAGAATTTCTTCCCAATATCCCATCTAATCCTGCCCTCTGGCAATGGGAAGCCACTCCCCCTTGTCCTGTCCCTCCAGGCCCTTGTCCAAAATCCTTCCAGCTTTCTTGGAGCCCCTTTAGGCACTGTGACTCAAAGGTCCCCTTGGATCCTTCTCCAGACTGAATATCCCCAGCTGTCCCAGCCTATGAGATAGGAGATGAGGTTTCTGAGTTGGCTCACCAGCACAACTTCCTCCAGCTGCTCTGGGATTCCTACATGATGGGGTTGTGCCTTTGGCAGTGCCTGACACTGCAGATCTTCCCTTTTCAAAGATAAAGTCCACCCTTCTGGTCCTGGGCTGTTTTCTCAGGTTCTGCAGTTCAGTGTGTCCCTCACCAGCCTAGGTGCTGCCTCTCCTGGTACCTTTGACCCCTGTCCCTGGCAGCCCCAAACTTCAGCTCCCCACCCTGTCTGGTGGCTCTGCAGTGACTCATCCAGTCCTGAACTACTTTGGTGTCTGGAGTGTCCAGGCTGGGCTGCTGCAGCCCTGTGTTGAGTCTGGGGCTTCAGAGCCTCAAACAATGCAGTGCTGCAGCTGGATTTGCTGCTCAGGCTGTTTCCATGCTTCAGAACTCTGCCTGAGCTGGAATGCAGCTGCCCGAGGAGACCTCCCAGGAAGACTTTGTTTCTTTGCACAAGCGAGTTTGTTCTCAGTGCAACTTTCTTGCTGGCAGGTGGGTTTGTCTCAGGATTGTTCTGGGAAGGGGCTGCTCAGTTCCTCACGCTTCCTCCATGCTATCAGTGGCCTGGTCAAGGTTACTCCAGATTTTGAATAAACAAAATGAAGAGTCACAGGGACAAGCAGTCCTAAAGTATTAATTATTTCTGCAGTCCCTGAGAGCCTGAGCTGAGGCAGCTTTGCTTGGTGACATTAAAACCAGTTTGTCTCAATTGCCATGTGCTGTCATCCCATTCCTGCTGCCAGGCATCCCTCTCCAAAGGGGTTGGTTTTAAACTTTGTTCCTGGTCATTAAGGTTTGTGAGGTAGTCTCCAGTCTCTGTGGAGTCCCCAGAATGGTTCTGATTCGTGGTGACCTCACATTAGTAACCTGTATTGAGCAGTGACCAGATATATACAGTTTTCTGTGTGCAGTTGATGTTTCATCATACTGATTTTCACTCCAAATGCTCTGTGGTGGGTCCTATGCCACAGCAGAGGCTCTCAGAGCTGCAGGTGTTTGCCTTACCTTGCTGCAGCTGCTCAGGGAACAGATGCAGGGGTTCTGCTACAGCTGCAGCTCAGGAAGAACAGAGGAGCACAGGATCGCAGAGGCTGTGCAGGGAGACACCCTGGTCACCTCCACAGAGCCAGTGGCAGCTCTGGCCTGGCTGTCACAGGGGTCCCAGGGTGGGCAGACAGGGATGCCTGAATTCCAGGGGGCCAGTGGGAGACAGCCCCTGGCAGCAATGGGGTCTGCTGCCCTCAGAGCTTGTGGCTCCCATGGAATCCTGGGGCAGGTGGGATAACTCCAGGCTGGGGGGGAAGGAGGGACTGAGGGAAAGAACAAGTGTGGGAAATAGACATAAAAGGGGCCAGCTGTGTGTAAAAAGAAAAGAAATAATGGATCACCACAGAGTTCTTCTTTTCCAGTGGGTTGCTGGGTGCATGGGCTCTTTCTGCTATACAGGGAGCCCACCTGTATAGCTCACCCTTCCATCAGTGTTTTACAGCCCATGGACTTCCCTCCTGCCAGAGCAGCCACAGGTATTGACACCCCTTGCCTGAGCTGTGCAGCAGGGAGGAGCTGCCTCTTGACACACCTTGACAGAAGGTACAGCTCTGTAGGTGCTATGGGCAGGTGAGCTCAGGGGCACAACTGGTACCCCTATCCCTTGAGCAGACAGACTTTCTCCAGAGACTTATGTTTATTCTGTGTGAGACTCCTCAGGAGAGGCATCCTGGGGAAACAGAGCCACAGGTCAAAACCCTGCAGTGATCCAAGACCATAGGGACAAATGTTCTCCTCCCCACCTGACCTCCCCCTCCAGGAAAGAACCAAGGACCAGGACCACACCTGTATTTTCTGGTCATTTAGTTTGAAAAAGTATTGATTGAAAGTGTACAACTGAACACGGCGTGGCTGCAGCACCACCGCCAGATTGTTTCACAAATAAAAACAGAAAGGGCCTTAAATAATCGGGTGCAGATTAAAAAAACCTCAACAGTGAAAAAGTTCTTCCCTCCAAACAGAAATTCACAGGCACAGAAATGGCAACAACCACATGGAGACAATGGGGGGACATCCTCCTCCTCCTCCTGGTCACGGACTCTGTGACGCAGCGCTCCCAGGCGCCGCTCCGGCCTCGCTCCCTCTTTGGAATGGTTACGGATGAACAGTGCGACACGCCCTTGCTAACCAGACCCGCCCCCACCCCCCACCAGGACACGGACAGACAAGGCCTCTGCTAAGGCTAAAAAAAGGACAAGACTTGGAGTCTTGAGTTCAGCATGGGTAAGAAACAAGAGTCTGGTGAGCACAGCCCAGTCCCCAGGTAGGCCCTGCTACTCCAGTTTGGCCTTCTTGGTGCTGTCCCCACCGTTCTCCTCTGCTGGTGCCGCTGCCTCCCCCAGTTTCCGCTTCCCGCTCTCAGCAGGTGGGTGTGTGTTACGGGGTTTGAAGCTGATAATGATGCAGGTCATGTTATCGCAGCCTGTGCCATCCCCTGAGGTGTCTGGAGCCAAGCACTGATCCAGCAGCTGGGGAGGGACAGGGCAAGTCAGCAGAGAGAAAAGATACACACTAGGACCACTCCAGCTCCTGACAGTGGTGACAGTGGCTCAGGGGCTGCCAGGCCAGACCTGTGCAGGAGGAGTCAAATGCTGTTCCCACCGGACAAGGGACAGAGATGGCCTCAGCAGCCCCAGGTTTCTGAATGTGGGCAGAAACTCCTTTGGCTGGACAGCACCCCTGAGGTCAGACACTGGCTGGAGGGCCAGGGAACCCATGAGAGGGAGTGGGAGGGCAGAGGCAGTCACCGAGCTGGGACGCAGAAACGCCACGTTGCCGGAGGGACAGCAGAGCTCTCTTACCTCTTCTACAATGGAGGAGAGCGGCCGCAGGGCTCCATTCTCGTCCTTTTGGGTGATCTTTGACTGGATGAAATCCACCACTTCCTGGCTGCTCATCACATTCCTGCAGAGCAGAGAGGTCAGAAAGGCAGGCAAAGGGAGCACACATGCCATAGTGTCCAACAGGCCTTCCTCAGGCCCAGCTCTGGAGAAAGGCTGGAGCAGTGATGCCCCAGAGGCACAACTGCTCCCTCACCACTCACCAGATTCCATCACAAGCGATGACCATGAAGTCGTGGTCATCATTTATTGTCAGCACTTTGATGTCAGGCAAGGCAGAGATCATCTGCTCTTCTGGAGGCAGGTTCTTGTTCCGCTTGTAGAAGTGATCCCCTGTGGTGGGATGAAGATGTCTGGGCACAGGCAATGCTGCCTGCTCTGGCCAGTGAGCAGCACTGCCCTGCCACAGGGCATTCCAGCGAGTGTGATCAGCGAGTGCTCCCACAACCTGGGATCATGGCTGTGGGCCATGAAGCAGGGGAACTGTTGCAGGTTCTAGGTGTACGCTCTGGCAAAGCCCAGGGGAGAGGGGTCTTGGCCAGCTCAGCCTCTCTCTACTCCAAACCAAGTGCCCCTTTCCCACTTCCTGGGGTAACCAACACCAGGCCAACAGCACACAGAACCTGTCACCTCTGAAGAGGCTGTGGCTGCCCCATCTCTGTAAGTGTTCAAGGCCAGGCTGGATGGGGCCTGGAACCACCTGCTCTAATGTAGGTGTCCACAGCCCATGGCTGTGGCTGGAATTGGTTGAGCTTTAAGGTCCCTTCCCACCTAAACTGCTCCAGGGTTCACTTTATGATTCAAAATTCACTTGAGAAAACTGGCCCTCAGCTCTGGCTAGCAGTTTATGAGGAATCATCCTATGAACAGACTTCCAGGGCCACCACAAAATAGCAGGTGGGAACGCCAGTGTCTCCCTAGATAAACTCCTTATTTCTATCCTAGAGGTGATTTTTATATCTTTACACTAAGATAATGATTTCAGTGGTTTGGGTCCTTCTGTACACACTCAGATAAATGAATGGGCTCAAACTGCCATGAAGCCAGGTCCCCAGGAAGCAACACACCAAGGTTCCTCAATAACCCAGTAAGCAAGAAAAGTCCTGTTCCAAAGGCAGCAGGTTTTGGGACAGTTTACATGAGGTGGTTTCTGACAACCCAGCTGCTGGCACAACAGCCTGGGATGCATCAGATGCTGCTTTCTACTGATGTCCAACTGTTTCACAGCCGTTTTCTCCAATTAGACTGAAATATCTCACCAAATACTGAAGAGGTTTCACTCATCTCATTAAAAACTGTTCCATAACCTCAGTGGCTGGCAGTGCTGTCAGCACGGCTCTCCTGAGGCTGGTGCTCCGAGGCCGGGCCTGCCAGCATCTCCCCCCTCCTCCTGCTTACCAATGGCCCTGGAGAGGTTGAGGCCACCATTCACCCTTCCGTCCATGGTGACCTTGCCACCAGCATTCTTTATCCTGGCCAGCTCCACCTCATCCTCTGGCTTGTGGTCGTACGACATGTCAACGGCCTTGCCGCCCTCCGACACGACACAGCGCGAGTCCCCGGCATTGGCCACGATCAGCTGCTTGCCCCGGATGAGCGCCACGACAGCCGTAGTCCCACTGTCTGAGCCAGGCTGCAAGAGACAGAACTTTGGTGAAATTTCTTTCTCTCCCAGTTGGGTCATTAAGGGAACCAGTACCAGCTGCACAGCCCCAGATCCCAGGGTGCTGCATTGCAGCCCACAAGTACATGTGTGAAGCAATGGAGAAAGCCTGAGGGAAGTGGGAAACACCAGGAGTGTGTTCACTGAGGGGCAGGGTTAATCAACACCTCCATCCCAGTCTCAGGCCATGTGGTCGGTCAGGATTCTCTGGTGTTTCAGAGTCTATCCCTTTTATTCTAATATGCTAATTCCAACCCCAGTCTAGCTTGAGCACACCCTCACTTCAAGTCAGGACATTTCCCCAAAGGGAGGAATTGGCACCTTGGAAGCCATGTCCCCTTTACCTGACCTCCTGGGTCCCTGGCCTGCCTGATTGTGCTGTCATGGGCTGAAGAACAGCGGCCCTGGCCCGGAGAGGAGTCATGCTGTGCTCTGGAGCAGTGTGCCAGCAAAGCACTCCTGTTCTTGCCCCATGCTCTCCCTCCACACCACTTTCCAAGCACCTCATGCCTCTTAGATCTCAACCTGCCATCCAGACCCAGGCCATGTTCAGCTTTTGCACAAACCCAGGCTGTCAGCAGTTTCCTCAGCCCCAGGAGATTGCACAGGAACATCTGAACAGGATCTGAACAGGATCCCCATCTGAACAGGAACAACCCCTAGCTGAGTCTCCCAAGTGCCCCTGGCTCCACACTAAGCTGCAGAACACAAAACCAGGGTGTGCACCTCCTCTTTCCCCTCCATGCCCGGTAACAACATTTCCTCCTCTTCATCCTCATCCTCCTCTGCTTCTTCAGTGTCATCTTCATCATCTTCATTCTCTGCCTCTTCACTGCTGTAACCATCCTCATCCTCACTACATTCCTACAAGGAAGGAGAGATACCACAGGAGTCACACAGGACACTTGGTGCTGTCCCCCCGCTGGTCCCTCCATCCTGGGGAGCAATGGTCAGTTCCCCCAGAGTGTGAGGTGACCTGCCATGTGTCCCCCACACTTGATGGCTACAACCAGAGCAGCTGGTATCACTACAGCAGTGGATGAAGGGATGGTGCATGCAGCAGGACCAAGGGTTATCAGCTATGGCCGCTGCAGGATGAGGGTGTGTCCTTCAGGGTTAGCTCAACAATCCCAAACATTCCCATGGGATGGCCTCAAAAGATCAGCCTGAAACATCTGCTCCTAGGAACACACCTAGGATGAGCCAGAGGCTCGTCTCAAGTACCACCATAAGCAATGCATTCTGCCCAGCCAGAAGGCCACTCTGTACCAGTGCTGTTTCCTACCTCACTGTCTTCCTCCTCTTCCTCAACCTCATCTGACTCATCCTCACTGTCCTCAAAAAATTTGGATTTGGTTGTGCGCTGGGGCTTTCCCGTAGAGGAGCAGGAGGGCCCGGCCTCCCCAGTAGAAGAGGTGACGGCCTCGTCACCTTTGCCTAGTTCAGGCTTCTGCAGAGCAGGGCTGTTGCCTCCAGCGTTGGCTTTGTCTGAGGTGGAGGAAATACCCGTGATTTCTTCGTCTGGCTTCCCGTTCTTCCTCTCCTTGTGGTCGGGAAGCTCCCCTGGGTCAGCCTCTCCATTCATATTTGTCTCCCCATCATGCTGCTTGCCTGTCCCCTCCACAGCGTTATCCCCAGCTGCAGCTACAGACTTGGCTTTGAGGTTCTTGGTGCAGTTTTGTCCATAACGTGTGAGAAGCTCCTCGATGGTCATTGTGGCTTCTTCGTGCAGAAGAGCAGCTTCCTCATTATCCACTGCGAATGGAAGAGGGAGGGGACAAGGACAGAGAGGGTGAGAGAGCAGGATACCCACCACACTGGGTCCTGTGGTGAGCTGCCCCAGCTGAGGCTGCTGCTGGCAGTTCCAGCAGTGCTCCCCAGGCTGACTCTGAGCACACAGCCAGGCCTGTGCCCTCCCACAGCTCTCAGATGGGAACAGCAAGGCCACAGCTCTGACCACAGCACAGCCTGTCAGTGCCCCCACTGCCCCAGACCCAGTGCTCCCTGGCTGACTGACAGCACTACAGAGTATTTACATCAGGCATAAGGGCTGGTGGTGACACTGTGTTCACATCAGGTGTGTGGCCAGGGGGCAGAGGCTCACTTTCCCAAGCACAAGCTCCTTGGGAGCTGCACAGAAGCAGTCACCACTTCCATGTGCAGGTTTGGTCATTAATGCTGCAGCTGGGAACAAGAGAACAGCTGCTCCACGGGCTTGAAACACCCCAGGCATCCCCACCAGCTGTCCTTTGGACAGGTACAACAGGTGAGAGCACGGCTTTGTCCATCTCCTAGGTGGGAGTAGACAGAAAGTGGGATGACCTTCCCCAATGACCATGGGCCAGACCCCTACTGAAATCCCCTTGCATATAGCTTGCTTTGCTATGTAATCCCAAAAGATAAACAAATACAGGTAGCCCAAATGCTCCTGAAAATACAGAACAAAAAGAGAGAAAACCCACCCACTCAATTCATCCCTATCAACTGGAGAAAACAAAACAACAAATTCAGTGTTTCCAGACTGACATATACTGTTCAAGGTGACAGGATCACCTTGCATCTGTCTCAAGGCTGGCCACAAAGTACTCGGCGAGAACAGCACAATATTTCACCCCAGGAAACACCTCCTGGGCTGGCAACCACTTGCTGGTGGAACACTTGCTTCTTTGTGGGAAGAAGAATTGCTGAAGAGACCAGGATCTGCTTGAACCCCATCTGCAGCTGGTGGCTGCCACTAGCCAGGGAGAACTGAGCCACATCATTTCACCACATCACCACATCATTTCCCTTCCACAGCTGAGCCCAGTTCAGAGTTCCTGACGTATCCTGGAACCCTGCAACCCATGGAGGAAGCTCTGTAGAAAATGGTGACAGGCTGTCTTGTTATCCATAGCATTAAGCTTGCAAATGGATAAGGGTTACTCTAGCGCCAGCCCAAAGCCACAGACAATGCTAAGGGGCAGCAGGTCAACTCAGCCAAAACTTAACTGAGAAACTGGGACAGAAAACCTTGTGCCCAAGGAAACTTGATCCTGCTGCTCTACATCCCTGTCCTGGAGCTGCAGCCTTGTCTGTTTAGTGGCATCTAACTTACCATCATCTTCATCAGCAACTTTCTCTTTCTCATCTTCATCGTCCTGTGGCCGCCCAGCCATTTGAGAGAGCTCCTTAATCACCTCCTCTGTGGTGAGCTTGGCATCAATGGCCAAGAATGCATCTTCCAGGGCCTGTGTGAACACAGACATGAGTGGGCAGCTGCCCCTCCCCTACAGGATGCTAATCACAGCACAGCTGCAGCTGGCAGGGACATCCAGGGTTCTCCTGACCCAACACCCTGCTTCACATCAGGGACACCCAGAGTCAGCTGCCCAGGACTGTGCCCAGACAGGTTCTGGACAGCTCCAAGAAAGGAGACTCTATCACCTCCCTGGACAACCCACACCCAACTGGGTACTGACACAAGGGCTTTCCTCTGTGTTGCCACTCACTCAGCCCAGGACACAGCTGGCTCCTTACCTTTTGCAATTTGCCTTCCTTGTAGGCTTTCTGGTCTTTGATGATCTCAGGGAGGTACTTGGCACAGTACAGGGCAACTTCTTCCCCTGAAAAAGAGCACTATTTAAAGAGGCTGATCCTTCCAGACAGAACCTGCTCTTGAGCAACTGAATTCCTGAGGTAAATCCTGGGACACAAGACAGAGCTGCTCCAGACACAGAATAGTGACACAGCAGCTGAGTGTGGGGATCCTGCTCACACCTTCCCAGTAGGATGTGCAGATGGCCCTGGCAAGCCCCAGAGCTCCAAACAACCAGGTTTGGCCAATGCTGTGAACTTCCTGAGAGGGAGCTTAGGCCTACAGTGACATTTAGGTCGACTCTTTAGGTCCAGCCTACCTGGAAATCTTTAATTTCACATGTCAATGAAAGCAGAAGGAAAGGGAAGCTTTTGCTCACTGGAGCAAAGGTTCTACTGGAGCACTGCCAACGTGCAGTGAGCACATAAAAAGTGTTCTGTGTTCTAGTGTGTGTTCCAGACCAATGGCAGTGAGATCCCAGAGACTGAGATGAACCTTTCAGGAGACAGGGCAGAGCCCAGCAAAATAAACAGCAGCCAGAACACTGTGCTGAGTGCACAGGGGATGACCAGTACTGAGAGATAACTCAAGTTAAGTGCTCATCCTAGAGCAGCTCAGAGATTTTTAAAAGCCAGAAAATCCCCACCTTGGTAAGTACTAGTGTCAGGTATAGGGCATGGGAGGCATTTGTTTAGATCTGAAGGTGCCATTAAGAGGGAAGGAAGAGTAAACATTGAGGGATGATGAGTTTCTGTAGTTTATCTTGAACAGGGCAAGAAAGAGTAGTATGAGTTTTAAGAGATCAGACTAGTCATTGAGGTTTTTTTATGAGCAAAGAACAGTGTAGGACACAGGAACATGGCTCACACCTCACAAAGAAAAATTAGAGCCAGAAACTGAGAAACAAATGAAATGACTGCACAGAAAGAGGGACAGGAGCAGGGCAAGCTGCAGGAAGGTGAAAGGTCCCACTGCAGGGTCCAGGAACATCTTGAGGCAGTGCTGGACCAATCATTCCCTGTCACAGTACAAAGAAGTAGCAGTGTGGCTGGCTTGGCACTGCATGCCAGAGCCTACCTGAACCTGGGGCTTTCCTGTGGCTGTAGGTACAACCAGAGCCACGTGGGCTCCTTTCCTTTGGGCTACAGGACCGTTTTCACACAGGCTGGACCAGCCACACAACTCCTGATCTTCCTGCTGCACATCCCAACTTCTCTGAGCCCAACAGAGACTGTGTGGGCAGCTGGGCACAACCAGGAGTTGTGCAGGCAGGAGCAAAGCTCTGTGAGGAATGGGGAGCAAGGGAAGTGAGAGAAAAGAAGCAGCCAGCCATCAGTTCAGCAAAGGGAACCCAGTGGGAAGCAGAGAAGTGGGGAGATTTGGGAGAAGGACAGACAAGGGACTTCTCCAATGTACCTGCAGAGAAGGGATCAAGTGGCCATTGAGAGAGAGCAGAAACAGCAAAATGGCTGCTGCTACAGTGCTGCAAAGCATTCCATGGTACAGATCCATGGAACAAAGAGACTGGGTCTGACCTGTGAGCATTGGAGAGGACCTCTGACAAGGGCCTAGAGTGACAGGACAAGGGGGAATGGCTCCATATTGACAGAGGGCAGTGTTACATGGGATATTAGGAAGAAAGTTTTGCCTGTGAGGGTTAAGAGGCTTTGGCCATTCTGTGTTTTCTCCAAAAAAAACTCTTGGAGGAAGGTGAAAAATTGTTAGTTGTCTCCATGAGATGGAACCTGAAGGATAGCAATGGCCTCAGTGCAGAGCCCAAATGCCAGATGAGGCTCAAGGTCAGGGTTTGAATAACAGATCTCTCAGTGAAACACCACTAATCACTGCAGAGCCCGAACAGCAGGACCCAACACCAGCCTCTAGCAGGTACAGCACAAAAAGGAGTGTGGTGTGGGTCAGGTAAACTGATCTTGGGAACACGTGAACCAGCACTGTGACCTGCAGCTGTTAAGAGATACAAATCCCCTCTGACATGCTCTGGTCTATCCATTACTTGCTGTAACCCTGCCAGCCCCATGGTGGGTGCCAAGAAAGGACTATTGTGGTTTAACTCCAGGGATCAACTAAGCACCACCCAGCCACTCGCCCACCTCTCATGGAACTGGGGAGTGGATTGGAAGAGTAAAAGGCAGGAAGGAAATCCTTGAGCTGAGAGAAGTTTAAAACAATAACCGTAGCAATCTTTTTTAAAATAATGAAAAGGCAAATAGCAAAGAGAGAGAAAAACCTCAAGACAGATGCTCAATGCAAGATATGTGTCAATGAAGACACGTTACTAAAAGAAAGGCTAAAGCAGAAGTAGACAGCAATAGAGACTGATCAAACACTCCCTGCCCCCCACTCCAGGGACAGAGTGCCCAAATATCATCCTCCAGAATCTGGGGGCAGGGAGAGCAGAGCACATAAAAAAGAAGCTGGAGAAGGCAAAAAACTGGACCAGCAGCATCCTTCAAACACTGGAAGGCTTGTCCACAGATGGAAACATAAGAGAAAAACTGATGAATGAAATGGAAAATGCTAAAATGTAAAAAAACCCCTCAAACTCACCCTTTTTCAAATAACACGGAAAAAAACTTTTCCTAACCTATCTGGAGCAGGAAGCTTACTGGAGAGTTTCAGGCTGAGAGATGAGCAAGGTATACAAGAAAAGCTAAATTCAGGTTTTGCACTGCCAGCTAATAAAGCTTAGCAAGGTTCCCACCCAAAAGCTTACTCTTACATGGGAGAGACCTGAGAAATTGCTTCAAACTGAAGAACTAACGCATCAATAAAATCACACAATAGTAGGGGATGGGCAAAAACTGCTCTTTTAAGTCAGATTCAACCATATCTATATCCTTCCTGGTATAGTTTGTCTAGGAATAGCTGTAGAGATGCAATCACTAGAAACCTAAAACATGAGTTAGAAACTCATGCCAGCGCTTTGCCATTCCATGCCTTTCCCTAATGTCTATCTTGAATCTTCCCTATTGTATTTAAGACCCCCAAACACAATACTTAATGTCCTATACTAACAGGAACATGTCCTATACTAACAGTCATGAGTGTCTAAAGTCTCTCTAAAACGCAGCACATGGAATAAGACCTTGGCAGCTGAGAAACCAACACACTGAGCTCAGAGGAGAACAGATGGTTTGATACTATTCATTCTTGACCCATTTTTGGTAGATGCTCCTTATCTTTATTTTTGCCTGACAGTTTCTGAGGTGAGTAGTTTCTGATCCTTGCATCCCATTTCCTTGTCATTCTCTGCCTCTCAGTACCAACCCATCATCCTCATGTTCTCAAAGATACCCTTCAGGACATCAGTGACTGCTCCACATGGGTCTCTGCACACTCTAAGATGAAGTTCAGGAAAAATATAATTTCAGGACATGAAACACATTCTTCAGACTGAGATGACATCTTTGGAAGAGCTACTTGCTATATATGCAGCAGTGACAGTCACAAACTGGACACTGTTATAGAGCCAATGGACAGGAGGAAACAGGCAGTGTAGTTCATCGACTGCACACAGGTTTTCTAAGAGCTTTCAAATAAATCACCAAATGTTTTCCACACTAAGCTGCCACAAGAAAATCAGGGAGGTTAGATAGGAGTGTTTTCAGAATGGAGGATGACCACTGGGAGAGCTCCTTGAAAAGCTATGTTGTTCAACACATAAATTAGCAGGAAAAGAGGTCAGTAAAACATGATGGAGCACTCAGGATGATCAAAATTAAAATAATTTGCAAGATTTAACAGCAAGATCTTGAGCTCTTACATTATATTGGCAGAGGAAATTCTGTAATAATAGTAACAGTAATATTTAATAGCAATATTCAGTCATACAAGCAGAGACAAGCCTAGGACTCTTCTGACTGGAAAAAGACACGGAGTCCAAAATAGTAAAAAGTGAAAAGTACTACCAGAGTGATCATTCACTCATTTCTTGTGTCATGGATACTGCAGTGAAATTATGAGGCAGCAGACTTAACCGTATCTTTTTCAAATAATGATTCTATGCAAAATGCACAGTGCAAACAATTAAACATAGAAACCTTCTTAAAATGCAGTTGGACAAAGCTGTGAAGAGTTAGTTCATCCAGAAGACTCCAGCACATCTCCAGGATGGAATGGCTGCAATCTCCAGTTTAAGGAACTCTCACAGGGAATGGATCTGCCTGTTTTGATTTTCACTCTTTCCTTGGGCAACCACTAGCACACACTGCTTAGAGTCAATCTCAGATGATTTTTCTTACCACTTTTTCTTCCATGACTCTCCTGCCCAGCTTATCCACCACAAAACCAGCCATTCTCGAAAGGTATAAAAGATGGAATACAAATCTGATTTCAATTTGAGATTAAACCCTGACCTTCCTTCTAGGACCCCACAGAGGTTCAGAACCTCCATTGATGGTATCTATCAAAGAAAACGCTTCCCACCAAGGAGCAGAATTCCTAACAACAGATGGATGCCCCAGCAGTCATGGACAGCCCAGAGGGGTCACACTGCAGGACAGGACAGAGCAAAGTGGACGCAGTTACCTCCGTGTCCATCGTAGACAGAGAACATGGCTGTTTCACTGTCCAGCTCGGGAATGCAGTTGTGGGCATCCTGAAAGAGAAAGCAAAGGTCTGGAATGACAGGGATTGCATTAGATCCACAGAAAATCATAGAAACACAGATTTGTTTGGGTTGGAAAAGTCCACTGAGACCACTAAGCCCAACCATTGCCGCAGCACTGCCAACCCAAAGTGCTGTCCCATGCCCCCAAGTGCCACATCCACAGGGCTTTTAAACCCCTCTAGGAATGGGGACTCCACCCCTGCCCTGGCCAGCCTGTGCCAGGGCTGGACAAACCTTTCCACAAAGAAATTGCTCATAATAGTCAAACTGAACCTGCCCTGGCACAGCTGGAGACTGTTTCCTCTTCTCCTGTCCATTGTTTCCTGGGAGACAAGCATGGCCCCCACCTGGCTGCACCCCCCTGCCAAGGAGTTGTTGAGAGTGAGAAGGTCCCCCGATCCTCCTTTTCTCCAGGCTGAGCCCTCCCCAGCTCCCTCAGACACTCCTAATCAGGCTTGTGCTCCAGACCCTTCCCCATCTCCATTCCCACCCCTGGACAAAGCACAAAGCTCAACAACCCAAGTCATGTACAGTGCACAGCCCTCCTCTCCATAACGCCTCTGTGGAACTGCCAGCTTTGAGGAAGACACCCTCATGATTTTACAGCCAAGCACCTGAACTCCCTCCCCTCTGGGCAACCCGCCCTGGCTATTGCAGCACAGAGCCTGGAACAGATGGCCAGGCTGAACCTTTCTCCTAAGCCCTTCCCCTGCCCAGCTAACCTCCTGACATTCCTTCAAGTCCAGCCCTCACCACCTGACCCAACCCACACACTTGGGGTCAGGAAGAACATGTATCCCGTGATATGTTCAACAATGTGACCTTTTCTGTGCTTCATCACCTTAAATGTGCTACAATTGCCCCAAAACACTGTGCTTACTCCAAGACAGCAGTCTCAAATATCTGGATGTGTCCATGCTGCCAGCAATATTCCAAAATTTACGCACACAGAGAACTAGATCACAGCCCAGCAACCATTGAGCTCTACTGCTTTTTTATGTGTGACTCCTTGGATAAGGTCTCTTTGCTCTCCAGAGTTGCAGTATCTTGTAAAAGGAGAACTCTGTTCTCCTTGCTCAGGAGGCAGGACCAGTGAGGTTCTGGGTTTATGTAGCACTCTTTGCAATGGAGCTGCTGGCACTGGGATGAAAAGAGCTTCTGAACAGGCAAGTGACCATCTGAGTTCAAAAGAAGTAATCACTGAATGGTAATGCAGGACATTTCCCCAGCCCTCACTGGAGAGAGCAAATGAAGAGAGGGATACACCTGCATTTAGAAGAAGCAGCATTTTAGTGCTCACTTTTCTGAGCATTCACAGAAGCCAGTGAGACAGTGAACGCCCAACACAATAACTGGGATAAGTCCCAGGTGACCAAAGAGCAGTGTAATTAAAGAGATGCAAATGCTGCTGGGGAGGAAACCCAGCACTGGCACCAAAAATAGCCTGTGCTGCCTCTGCTGAGCCCCCTCTGCAGCCTGTCCTGATCTGTCCCCTCACAGAGCCCCAGCCCAAGGGGGCAGATGGGTAGGGCTGGCAGATGTGGGCAGCCTGGGGCTTGCCCTGCCCTGCTCCAAGCACCAGCACTGGTGGCTCTGCACACAGGGCAAAGCCAGGCCCTGGCACTGCCAACACCACCTTCACGTGCTGCCAGTTAGCAGCATCCAGCCCAGCCACCGCCCTGGACAGCCACAGCTGCAGTGACTGTCCTCTCACTGCCTGGGATCTTGTGCTCTGAAAGAGTTCACAAAGGTTCTGAAAGTCCACTCCCTGTATCCAGCCTTCTGGGAGCCCTCACTCTCCCCAGTCACCTGAGTGGTTACCGTAACAGTGGTGAAAAACTGTCTGAAACATCAAACACCCAATTCAGTTGAAATGAGTAAGCAAGTAAAATTAACCTGAGAGTTCATTTAACAAATCTCCATATTTTGAACCAAACTCTTGCAGTTTTTGAAGTAAGGTCTTTTGTTCTAAGCCTGGGAGAGGAATGAAGCTGCAAACTGGGGCCATTGGTGTCTCACTGTGACACTGTCAGTGTCTCTACAGTCAAAACAGGAGCAAAGAGTTTGGAGAAGCCCCATCCAACCACATCTTGTGCCTTCCACTATATTCCAGAGCATAAAACTGACTCCTCCAGAACATAAAACTGACTTAAGCCCTTTTCTTTGTTGCTTCTAGTACCTAATACAAATTTTTTTTTTTTGTATCCTTATCCTTGGGGACCCTCATCTGCCCCAAACGCTTCCTTACTCCCAAAGCAACCTCTCTGGACTAAGCTACAGTATTTCTTCAGAGCCCTGTACACCCACCTCACCTGAAGGCTCCTAAAACCCAAGTACAAGGTGACAAAAAGCTCCTTTACACCCAAAATACCTGTGTCTTACCAGGTGCACACTCTGACTGGCTTCACCAACACAAACAGAATCACAGCATTAAGCACAAACATTTGCTCAGGACTTTCTCCAAGCCTTGCAGAAGAGCAAAAGTGCAACTGAACATGAAGAAAACGAAAAAACAAAAGAAGGTAAGACAGAGAGCAGAACACAGAGTGCTGGAATGCAAGAAAATGGACTGCTCAGCTGCGTGCAAAACACACATTTCTCTCCCATCAGGCTCAGAAGCAATCTGCAGCAGGTTCAACTCCTGTCTGCTTGTTTCTTGGGATAATTCAACTAAATCACATCCACACTGATGGCCCCAGTGCTGCCTCTGCCGCCACGGATACACCAGAGATGTTGGGCAGTGCAGATCCCACACCTGCAGCTTGGGGCCTCTGCAAAGGTACCAGTGACAGCCCCCAAGGGAGTGAAGTTGGAGCCATGTCCCAGCTGTGGGAGGGCTGAGTGAGCCCAGCAGCACTATAATCCAGGGTCATTCTGCTCTCCTCATGCCAGCCTGACTCCCTAGCACATCCCAGCTCTGTGCATAGGGATGCCAGAGCCATGCCTGCATTTAGCTGCTCACGCACACACGTTAGTGGCCTTTGAGATCACACTCAGTGCTCCAGTCCTGTGCCATCAGCTCCCCCCTCCCTGGGCACTGGCAAGGACCAGCTCAGACATTGTCAGACAGTTCCACACACTCTGAGCGAACATCAGGGGCACAGGCACCAATTCTGTATCTTCTACCCCAAGAACCAGAACCCAGGGTTTCAGACACAGAAAGGAAGAAACACCTCTGGTCACTGATTTGTCACTGTAAGACTGCTGTCCCACCCCAAGAAGTGGCGAACTGTCCGATAAAATGACTTATGAACCTATATCAGCAAAAATTCAATGTCTGACAGCCTAAATGGGACATCCTTTCCAAATCAGCCATTGGGCTACAAACCAAGCACTGAGAGATGTACCTGGGGTGGCTGCAGGGACCAGGATTATTCCTTACCGAATTCAGCTGTTTAGTGGCTGCCCAGAAGGGAAAACAAACCAGCACATTACTGGTACTCACAGAAGGTTTGAAGTTCACAGAGCTGCAGGGCCAGCAGCCCCACACTTGCCCTCAAGCAAGAGCTTTAAGAGCAATTCCTGCAGCCTCCTGCACTGGGGGAACGCAGGCAAACACCTGGATCCTCAGTCAGGTGTGGGTCTGGTGGTAGCTCATCTGCCCACAACGAGCCCAGCAAAGCCAGGACTGGCAACAGGAGACTGAGAGTAGCCATGAGAATTCTTCCTACAAATTTTCCTATAAATAAATAAAAACAGGGAGGAAGCACAGCAAGACACCGACACTTCATTTCAGGGGAGAAAACCAGGGATTTTCCCTGAGATTTTCCCACTTGCTTTCACTCAGTGCTTCACCCCAATCACCAAACGCTCCTTCCCTTCTTTTTTTGCCCCGAATTCTTCGTTTCTCGCACGAATTTATGCGGCACGTATCCCCCACGACACGGGGGACTCTCCCCGTAGGAGCCGGAACACGCGGCTGTCGTGTGGAATTCGGGAAAGGCTGGGGCGGCACCGGGAGAGGCAAAACGCCCCTCCCGACCTGGGGAGGGAGGGGGTGCCCGAGAGCCCCCGTACCTCCTCGCCATTCGGCACCGTCGGGGCCTGTGGGCGCAGAACCCCGAGGAGTGCGGGGTGTGGACGCCGCCGCCCCGCCAGCCTCACCCCCTCACCTCCATGGAGACGCGCCATCCCTGCATGGCGCTGAACCCGAAGTGCAGCGGGCGCGGCCCGAGCCCGGCGCCGTCCCCGGAGCTCTTCACCGTGTTGGGCTGCGACAAGTAGGCGCCCATTGCGGCCGCGGCGGCCTCGGTCGGCGGCGACCGGACCGGACCGGGGGGCGCGGGCGGACTGCGGGGGCGGCGGGACCTCGCACCGGCGGGCGGCGNGGCGCGGCCAGAGCGGCACCGCGGCCCGCTCCGCCCCGGGACTACCTACACGGCCCGCCGGTGGCTTCGACCTGCCCTGAAGCTCCTCCAGGGAAACAGCGGACTTGGGACCGGCGATGCCGCCGCCAGCCGGTGTCGCGGGCAGCCTCTCGCACAGACAAAGCCGCGCAAGCTCACAACTCCCAGAATTATCGCCCTGCCCCTCTTCATGAGGGGCCCGCGCGCACACAGCGCCTTATATAGGCTGAGTAACGCCCACCGACCAATCAGCGACCCCGAGGGCCCCCTCTCGCTCTCTCATTGGCTATTGCGCGGGGCTGCCCCGCC
The DNA here is from genome assembly GCA_013390105.1 of Tichodroma muraria. Lineage (NCBI taxonomy): Eukaryota > Metazoa > Chordata > Aves > Passeriformes > Sittidae > Tichodroma > Tichodroma muraria. The sequence goes on from WAAG01080625.1 coordinate 89,325, forward strand.
CGATTCACGATCCTTCACGGCCCTTCGCGCAGGGCGCCCCCTGTCGTGTGACGCACCGCGGCACCCCGCCCGCCGGCCATTGGCGGGTGCTGACGCGCCGCTCGCGGCGCTGATTGGCTGCGGCAGAGGCCCCGCCCCGCACGGCGCGTTACGCAGCGCGGCGGTTGCGGCGGGGACGTGCTCGGGACCGGGAGGTGCCGCGGGCCCGGTAAGTGCGTGGCTCTGATCCCTCGCCCCCCGCCTCGCCCTGGGAACCGGCTAGGTCGGGCGCTGCTGGCAGGCCCAGGGCGTGACCCCGGCTGACAGCCCNCCACCGCGCCTCACGGATCGAGCCTCTCCCGCAGGGTGTGCGACCGCATCATGTCGGAGGGCGAGTCCAAGCAGGTGCCCAGCAGCGGCTCCGACCCCAAGCCGGAGCCCGCCTCGTCTGGCCCGGGGATGACCTCGGTGTCTGCGCCGGTGACTTCCGCGGCGCCTCCAGAAGAGGAGGAGGAGGAGAGCGAGGACGAGTCCGAGATCCTGGAGGAGTCGCCGTGCGGCCGCTGGCAGAAGCGGCGCGAGGAGGTCAGTGCCGCGGGCCGGTTCCCGGAGCTGGACTGCGAGGGAGCCCGGGCGGAGCCCGGGTGACCGCTTCTTCCCCCCCCTTCTCCCCCATCCCCGCTCCTCCTGCCACCTGTCCCCGGGACAGCTAGGCCTCAGAGTGGGGGTCCCGCGAGGTGGGGAGAAGGGTGGCCCTCTGCCAGCTGCAGGGCTGCTGTTCCTTGGGCCCGGAGCGTCTTGGCTGGAGCGCAGCCAGTGATGTCTTCCCCTGCCTTAGGCTGGTGTGACGGCCAGCTGTTGCTGCTGTGGAATAGGGAGTGGCTCCGGCACTCCCGGTGTCCATTGCGTCTCATAGATCTTTCTCTCTGGGAATGGTGAAGAGCAGTGACTGGATAGTTCTTAGTGTTCACTGAGGGGTGTGGATGGTACCTGTTGCCGAGGTGGCCAGTTACTTGAGCCAGTTACCCGGGCTCATCAGCTTTTGAATCCTCACTTTTGCTTTTCTTTGTTGTCTACAATCAAGATAAAGCGCAGTCAGCTCACACAGGCTTGTTTCTTGGCCTGTCCTACCCGCCCCACTTCAGTGCGTGTGCTGGCAGTGGACTGTGTAAAGGCACCAGGAGATTAGATCATGTTGTTTGGGATGTATTCTTTTTTCCGCTCGTTGCTGGGCTCTGTTTTCCTTCCTGGGGGCTGTCTGCACAAACTGGTTTCTCTGTGCTGGCGCAGTGCCCCTGCCCTCACTGGGCAGGCTGTGCAGCCCTGGCAGGTGCTGACAGCCAGACAACATGCTCGCTCTGGCGCTGCTGCACAAGTGCTGATGGGGCTTTTCTCAGCCAAGTCAGGGGCTGAGCACAGGGGCTTGTCTGCTTTGTCCGCCCCTGCAGAAAGGGCAGTGCAAACCCCAGTGGTGGTGAGGGAATCATTTGTTCTGATGTAGATTTGGAGGTCAAAATAAGGTCAGGGATTCCCTGCAGTTCTTCACCTTTGCTTGCTGAGAGCTGTCAAGGTCTATTTTAATATTATCCAAAGGCTGGTGTGGTGTGGTCAGAATGTTACTATTCTGGTGAGGCTTTGCAGATTGGTTACAAATGTAGCTTTAACTTTTTTTTAAAAAAAAAGTCTTTTTGCCTTGTTTTAAAGAAGGGTAAAACTCTAGCTCTGTCCTTCACAATGTATTCCATACCTGAAGTGCTTTATCTTTTGCTCTGCACTGAAGGGGCACATGCTGGAGAACAAAGCTGGTTTGTTTGTGTCATCTTTTCAATGTCTTTTATTTAGTACTGATCATTTTCACACAAAGAGGCACAGGGTTTTCTGTGTTCTCCTACACGACAAGTAAGATTTGGGAGGCTCTAGTGTTTTCTTTGGATTTCAGTTTCCCCGTGGCAGACAAATGAAATTAATTGAAATTTTGGTGTGGCTAAATGAAGCCTTATGGCTTTAGGTTGCTTCTGTAGAGGTCAGAGCTCTGCTCTACCACTACTGGTTGAGGGGTGGGCATTAGGCCACAGAACACATTGTTGAGGGATCTGGGTGAGCTCAGGGCTGCTGCTGCTGAAGCCTTCACTCATCAAGGCTGCACAGACTCGTATCTGACTGGGGGTGGCCTCAGCTGTAGCTGACCCCGCAGTGAAATCCTGGTGTGTCTCTGGATTTCACATGTGAATTTGTGTCTCAGCCCCCAGCTTGTGGTGAGGGTTTTGTTCCCTGAACTGTGTGACATCAGACTCTCTTTGCTATTGGAATCATTTGGGCTGATCTGCTCTCCGGAATAAACTCTGGCACTGCAGATGTGAAATTTAACCTGAAATTGATTTGGAATAACAGCTTTGCTTTCTGAGCGTCCCAGAGCAGAATGCCCTTTTTCCTGGGGAGGTATGACAGCTCAGCCCACACTGGTTATTCCTGTCAGTGCGGTGTGTGAGCAGGCTCTTACTCGCTGCCCCTCACAGGGAGATGGTTACTCTGTGGAAAAAGCATTTGCTGACCTTTCCCCAGTGATGCAATCCCGATGTTTTATTATGGCAGTATTTACTGGATATTGGATGAGGTGGCACTGTGGAAACAACGAGGCATGATACTCTGGAGAGGAATGGATGCACACACATGGTTGCTGAGTGAGACTGTGTTCTGCCTGTGCTCTGGTACTTCCTATGGGTGACACTCTTTCCTGCTCACTCCGAGTGCCGTTCTCTGGTGAAGGTTTTGAAATGTAATGGCCTCGCTTTTTTTTAAAAAAAAAAATTGGCTTTCCATCCATGAGTGATGCACTCGCTGCAGCAGAGGTGGGGCTGTGCAGACAGTGCAGAGAAGGCCCGCGAGCGGGGAGGAGCGCTCTGGCTGTGAGCCGGGGATGTCGGTCGGTGCCTATTTACTGAAACGAGCAGATTTCGGCGGGACGGTGCCCGCGCCGCCGGTCCCGGAACGGTCGTGGGGCGCAGGACGGCCTGCGCTGGCCGTGCCGTCCCCGCACGCCCTGGCTGCCTGCTCCTGATTCGGGAGAAGCGGCCTCAGGCCCTCCCTAGCGCCCGCGGCCCGTCCGGAACCGGGACCGAGACCGGGACTGGGACAAGAGCCGGGGCCGGTCCCGGGGCACCGCGGGGCGGGGCCGGGCGGCCAGGGCGGGGCCCGCGAGTCGGCCCCGCCAACCAATGGCAGGCGGCGCGGAGCATTACATCACCGGCGGCGGCTTTCATTGGCTGCAGGCGCTCTGGCCACGCCCCGAGGCGGCCGCGCCCTCGGGGCTGGGTCGGGGCGGGAACCCTGGATGGGTTCGGGACCCTGGACGGACCTTGGACCCAGGGCCTTGGACCCTGGACAGGTCGGGGGCCCTGGACGGACCCTGGATGGGCGCTGGACAGTGCCGAACAGGAGCTGCTGGAGGCAGCGGTCATATTTATCTTCAGCCGCATGGCTGAACCATACCCACTCACGAAAATACATTGGTTCAAGGGGAAATGGTGCTGGGAATAAGTCTGAATGGGGAGAGGAGCAGGTGGAACACAGCACTGCAGAAAGAAACCCGGAGAGCAGAGAGACCCGGGTGCTGGTCGGCAGCATCTCGGCTGGAGCGAGCATGTGCCCTGGCTCATGCTTTCTGAGAGTGCAAACCTCATCCAGTGATGAGCAGGATGGGATGGCACAGAACCCCATCCTGGGGCTATTACACTTAGCAGAACCAGATGTTCATGAGAGGAGATGGTCTTGCTGTAGGTCTTCTCCCTGGGCTGCAGGGCCAGGACAGCAGGGAACACCTCCAAGCTGCATCTGGGGAGGCTCAGGCTGGACAAGAGGGAGCATTTCCTTACTGAGAGGGTCACAGCTGCCCTAGGCTTCCTGGAGAGGAGGTCAGTGCCCCAGGCTTGTCCGTGTCTGAGGCATTTGGACAATGCCCAACATGCTGTGACATGGGCCAGCCCTGATTGGGTTGAGCAGTGGAACCAGGGAATCTGTGGAGGTCCTTTCCAACTGGCTGTTCTGTACTCTGTATTCTATTCCTGCTTGAATTTCAGATGTAAAAAAGGATTGAGTGTTGAGTTCATTGATTGTAATTCTTCCTATAAACAGGGAGCTTCTGTAGTGCAAAGACTGTAATTCCTGTGAAAGTTCAGAGTAGTTTTATTAAAATCAAATGCTTCTGTGATGTTTTTAACTAAGAACCCTTTTTAACAGGTCAGCAACTGCTTATGTTCCCCAAATTCCATTTTTTGTGGAACATTTTGTGGAACTTGGTTCCACAGTGTGGAACGGTGGTTCCTGCAGTGTTGTGGACCATGCTGCTTTCCTCCCAGAGCTGAATCTGGCTCTAGAACTGTGCCCACATCCGTGTTTGCTCTCCTGACCAGTACACAGGTGAGATTTTCAGGGTATCTTGTCCCATGGCTGAAGCACAGGGCAAGGCCCCACAGCATGAGGACAAGGTGGTCACAGGGCTGGTGGGGCCTCCCAGCCTGTGCTCTCCTGGATCTGTTCTGGTTGCTCTCCCTGAAAAACCAAACCCTCTGTTTCTGCTGTCCTGCTGTAACACTCCATTTCCTTCTTGCAGGCAGCATGCATGTATAAATTACTTTTCTTGGATTGTCCGAGTATCTTGAGAATTATCTGCTTGTGCCTCCTAGGAATAGAAGCTTCCTATTGGAGCAGGATTGCAGCACCCCATTAGCAGGTCAGGTTTAGCCTCCTGAATCTGGCTAGTGGTGAACCTGAAACTGAGAACTTCATGTCTGCTGTCCCTGGAAGCTACGTGGATGACACATAACTGTTGTCAGGAGAAGTTGTGCACTGCTGCAGCAGAATCTTTATTTTCAGCCCAGCATTATGGTGTTTGGCTTGGCAAGCTCGTGGGAATAGGAGAGGCTCAACCCTTCCTACATGGCGATGTCCTTGGGTTTGCTGTGTGTGATGGCTGTCTATTGACTAAGTTTCTTTCTGTACCTTTTCTGGGGAGGAAAACACTGTGTGACTGTGTAAGCCAAGACTTTATAAGAAGTACTTTGTTGACATCTTTGTAGTATACTTTAGTAAGAAGGAATGTGTGTCATGCATGTGTGGGCACAAGCAGGTCCCCTTTTGGGGGTGTATGTGGGTGTGTCTGTCAAGGTGAAGAGGACAAAGGCCCAGCAGACTTGGGTGGGCCTGGCTGCCTCTTCTGTGGGCTCCCAATGAGGCACAGCCTGGAGCGTGCTGCTCTCATCGAGTGCTGCTGTGCTCTTCAGTGCGGGAGACTGCAAGAATGTGGAGCCTGGCACTTAGAGCAGAAGAGGGAGAAAATGGGAGATTGAGCACTGGTCTCTGCTTAAATACCTTTACCTGTTCTCAGAGAATATGGCAGGCTGCTCAAGAGCAGTGGGAGAGCACTGTGCTGTTCTTGCAGCCCTGCTCGTGTCCTGTCCGTCATCTGGAAACTTGTCCCAGTGCTGATCATGCTGTCCTGCACCAACCACAGGCACAGGGGTTGTGTGTCTGTCCCTTGGATTCTGAAGTGTTGAGGGGGATTTTTGGGTGGCTGAAGGTGGCGTTTCAGTTCCTGGTAGCCATTAGTGACCCTGTGGCTGATTATTGCTCCATGGCTCATGTGTTACTAACTCATTTGTGACTCAGCTGCTGGACTTTCCCCTGCTGCACTTTCCATGTTCTGCCCCACTTCAGTGGCTGCTGAGATCAAGATGTTTGTTTCTTGCCTTATCTCTGGGCATGTGCCTCATGTGTCAGTGTGGCTGTGCATGCAATGGTTGCCATGTTGAATAATTCTTGTTTTTCTGTCTGGAATTTTTCACTGTCAGCTAGCTAGATGAAAGCTGCAGCCCTTCACAGCTTCCCTTACAATGGCATGCAGACTACGACGGCGTGATGGGTGCAGTTCCCTGTGGCCCTGGGTGTAAGATCAGGAGCAGAGCTCAGGGAGCAGAGTTTGAGACAGTATGCACCTATGCATGTGAGTCCAGTCTTGCTGTTCTTCACTAGATACTGGAAGTTCAGAAAATTAATTTACACTGCCATTAGTTTGGTTCTCTTTTATTCTATGAAAGATCTGTCATTTGGATTGACACTTCTCAGCTGTTGATGGCTGGAGGTTACAATTGGATTTCAGTGCTCAGTCTTACAGATGCTCTCAATCTATGCTGGAACTACCCAGTGTTAAGAAAAGAGCTGTGATTCATGAGGACCTGAACTCAGAGAGACAGGAAGTGAAACACTGGGTCTGCTGCATCTTTATCTCTTTGTTGTCTTCTCACTTCTAGGGGGAGTCTCAGTTGCTTGAATCATTTTTCATTTGAAGGCAGTTGGTGACTTTTGTACCTCTGGATTTACATTTCTTCAAGGGGACAGAGTGCAGGATTCTTGGAGAAAAAATGCTAACAGACTGAGCTGGATTCTGAGTTTGGATTCTGTGATGCTGGAGCCTGATTTTTCTCAGCCTCTTGTAACTGGAAAGAAACTTTCTGGGGTAGTAAAAGATAATCACCAGTCCTCCAAGCAAGCTGGCACTTAGAAGGCTGCCAGCTCCCTGTCAGGCTTTGACAATGGATCTGTTTTATTTCCAGTTGGTGGAGAAAACTAATGCCATGCTGTAGCTTTTATAGCGTTCCTTGACCACAGGGAAGGTATTAAGAAGGAGGGATTATGTGAAGCCTTTTAACATTTTTATTGGCTCATGAGGGGGCTTCCTGAAAGAAATGAACCCTTGGGATGTGCCAGAATGAGCTGAGGGGCACTTCAGGGTGCAGAGGGGACTGAGCTTTTGTCACAAGCCCGTGTTCTGTCCTTGCTCACAGGCTGTGACGGGCAGCTGGCACCCGCTCCTTGCAGCGGGGAGGCTGGAGGTGCTGGCCACGCTCCGGCTGCCTGCGACCCAGGGATGGAGCTCTCTCTGCATTCCTTACAGAACTGCTCTAAAAATACCGTGGTCTGCAGCAGCACTAAAGCCCTCCCCTGTCGGCCCTCTGTCTTGGGAAGCCCAGGCAGCGGTCATGGTATCCTGACAGCTGCCACAGGTTTGGTGGGGCTTGGGCTTGGGAAGAGGCTTCCTGCTGGGCCAGCAGAGGGGAGAGGCTGTGTGCTGGCTCTGACTCCAGATCCTGCCTGCAGGGAGGCTGCATGGCTCAACCTGATAGACAGAGGCACAGCCAGATGTAGGTTAGCCATGGAAGCATGGTGACTTTCAAGCATCCCATGGTGACATGGATGACAGGAATAGCTGTATCCTGTTTCTCTTTATCAGTGTGCCGGAAAAATCCCATTTCAGGTGTCTAGTACCTGTCTTCCAGGCCCTTTGTCTCTGCGAAATCCGACCCTAAGACCTCTTCTGAAGAGAATGACCTCCCGACTCTGGCTAGCCTGGCGTGAAGTTTGCTTGCAGATGTGTGTGCTTGCCTGTGCACATTCACAGGGATTGAGAAGCACATTGGCACAGAAAATAGTTTGAAAAATAGATTAACATAAAGACAGTACAGGTGATGGTGACAAGGCTCAGGGCTTGGCTTGAGACTTGTCTTGATTGTTCTTTTCCCACACTTTTGGAACTTCCCTCAAACATCCCATGAATAGTGTACCCAAATACTCTTATTCCACTTCAAAATGACCCATAATCTCGCCTTGCATCCATTTTTACTTCTGACATCTTATGGCACTCAGCTTTGCATTTTACAGATATGTGTCAAGATCAGGTGTTCATCGTCTTCTTTAAAATACGATGTTTGCTCACCGCATTGCCTGCTTTCTCTAGTATTTTCAGAAAACATGAAATTATCACTTTTCATTAGTGTTTCATGTGGCTTCAGGAATTATTTCCAATACTGGTACTTCCACAGTATACCAGTTTTTATGGCATTTTCAGTGTACTGATCTTTCAGCCCCTCCTGTGTGAGGGTGATATTGTTCAGAGTTACCTGGAGTGATTTGAAGATCTCTCTGCCGGGTGAAAGTATCACAGAAGAACAGGATGGGCTATAGCAGACTGGGAGTAGCTCACATGGAGTTTATCCTGTCTGGTTTTCCTTCTTTCCTTGGAATTTCATACTGCTGGCACTCATCTGAACTTACTGCCCCAGTGCAGTTATCAGAACCTTCCTGATGAACTGTCTGAATGGGCTTATTTATAGATACTGGGTTTTCTTCCACACCCCCTTATTTATTTTGCTGTGCTGTTTCTATTTCACTTAGGGAGTTAAGGATGAAGAGTCATTGCCTCTTCCTCCTTCCATGGACTAGCTCAGTACAACTGAGCTCTTGGACTCCACTGGATTGCTTGTTTGTTTTGAAACACCAAGTGAGACTGAGCACTCATCCCTTTGATCTTGCATTAGGCAATTTGTATTAATTTCTGGTATCCATTAAATAGGTGGAATGATGCCTGTCTTCCTGTAGGATGCTCAGCACTGGTGAGGCTGCACCTCAAATCCTGGGGGCAGCTCTGGGGCCCTCCTGACAGAAGAGCCCTGGAGGGGCTGGAGCGTGTCCAGGGCAGGGAACGGAGCTGGGAAGGGAATGGAGCCCCAGGAGGGGCTGAGGGAGCTGGGCAGGGGCTCAGCCTGCAGAGAAGGAGGCTCAGGGGGACCTTGTGGCTCTGCACAGCTCCTGACAGGAGGGGACAGCCGGGGGGGCCGGGCTCTGCTCCCAGGAACGGGGACAGGACAAGGGGAAATGGCCTCAGGCTGGGCCAGGGGAGGTTCAGGTTGGGTATTAGGGAAAATTCCTTCCTTCAAGATTTGTCCAGCCTTGGCACAGGCTGGCCAGGGAAGGGTGCAGTCCCCATCCCTGGAGGTATTTAGAAGCTGTGTGGATGTGGCGTTTGTGACATGGGTTAGTGATAGCCTTGGCAGTGCTGGGCGAGCGGCTGGACTCGATCTGGGACAGCTTTTCTAATCTCAGTGACTGTATCTAGAGAAGGGCTGCTTCTATTCAAAGTATTTTGACTCCTGTCCTACTTTTGTTTTTGTAAACTGCTGATCTACCGCCTGGGGAGTTACTTGGCGGGAATTTGTAGCTAGGTCTGTGCTGCAGTGTGTTGTGTAGCCAGAATTGTCAGAGTGCTTTTGGAGAGGCTGGATGGCCACTGGGTGACAGCCTGCAGAATGGTGGTGTGACACGGGCAGTGTGACACCATGCAGTGGTTCAAAACTTGTCTCTTTCCTGTAGAGCAGGTGCAGCTCTGGCTGACAGGAGGGGCCTGGGCTCCATGCAGGGCATCCTGGCTCCCAGCAGGGCTCAGCCGTGCCGGTCAGCACAGAGCAGGACCCGTGGGAGGTGACAGAGACACGTACTGGCAGTGCCTAAAGGGTGTGTCAGCTTTCGGCTCGGGGCTCAGCACAGCATCTCCTGAGCTGGTGCAGTGAAGTTAGGAGCGAGGGAGAGCTTCAACACATGGAGGACTTGTAACCCTGCCTTTAAATGTCCAGATGTGTCCATTGGGTTAACAGACTAACTTCTTGCTGACATGTTTGATCTTGTTACTTGTTGCAGCATGTCTGAAAAAACCAATTATTATATTGCTGATGGTCAGATTATCTCTTCCTTGCAGTTTAGTTGCTGCATGAGGTGGTCTGTACAGCCATGGTAATAATCAGTACCTTCCTTTCCTTGCTGCTGTTAAATTACACTGGTTATTTTCATTTTCTTGTTGAGTTAACGCCTTTCAAGCATTTTACTACCATGACTGTAATTGCCAAGGCCAATGTGTCAGTTTAATTAAAATAGGAAGTAGGATTGTTTCTTTGCTTTGTTTGATTTCTTTTTCCTTTGCCTGCAGTGAACCTAGCATTTTTTATTGTGTTACATTCTGGATTAGCCTCAGATCCCAGAGAGCCCTTTTTGTTCAGTTTCTGTTGGTAAATTTGCTGCTTTTTTTTCTCCACAGCTCAAGGAGAAGTTCATCTCCTCATGGCTCAGCAGCTGGCTCTGGGGGGTCTCTTACCTCTAGTCCCAACCATTTGCCAAATGGTTAGGCAGAGCTTTCACCTTTCTCTGGCTTAAACAAGTGGCCAGGGAAACTGGTTAACATATTCATGCTGCTCTGAACCAAATCTAGAGCTTCTTGTGAGGGTCTGACCTGGTGTGCTGCCATTCCCCAGCTCTTTTTCAATGTGCAAACCCGTTCTGTACTGATATTCTAGTTATTGTGTACTTTTTCCCAGTTTTTATACCTTTTCTTTCCTAGATTGTAAATCATCGCTGTCACTTGTGATTTAGGCTGGTTTTATTTTTTGTTTAATTGACAGATCATGTGAACTACAGATCGTCTCTCCGAAAGTCTGTTTTCTTTCAGCAACAGATACACAGATGTTTGAGAGCTATAGAAAAAATATGCATTGGACAATGGAATAACCTTCCAAAGGGAAATTTAACTTCAAAGTCCATCCATACTTCTTTAAGTAATTAGCTTGAAATTCTTCTGGAGTTTCCTTGCCTCCTGCTTACATGGACTTAGAGCTGTGTTGGTACTTCTATAGTGCGGAGCTGCTTCCCCTGCTGTGCTGCAGAAATTCGGGCTAAGCTGGGCTCAGGTCACTTCCTCCCTCAGAGTGGAAAAGCTGCCTAGTCTGGGGGCTGGCTGGGACAAACACCAGAGTAATACATTGTCTCAATGCTTTCATGAGAGTTTAGGATTCTGCTTTGCCGAGCATGGAAAGGGATGTGTGATAGGGACTTGGCAGGCAGGAGCAATCTGCTGCTGCCTTTCAGTTCTCTGTCTGCATTTTTCCCCTTTTACTCCTCTCCCCAAGCTGTCGAATCTCCTGAGAAACAGAATTGCCATTGGTGATGTCAGCTGGGTTTGGTGTCTTGAGTCATATCTGATGCTCTGGAATATTGCCTATGAGTCATGGAAATCATTTATGCTTGGGGAGCTTGGCCTGAAGTGGAAGATGTGACAAGTCCACAGCCCCAGCTGTGTTATGGGGCAGATTTTCAGTAGTACTTGAGGGCTTACTCAATCCAGTAGAGCTGGAGACCTTTCAATAGAGGGCCTTTAACTGTTGGATTCCATGATTTGGATGTCTTTTCCAACCTTGATATTTCTGTGAACAGGCAGCAGGTGGGATGAAGAAGGAGAATCCAAAGGAATGCAGGGGCACTGGGTGTCAGTGTTGTGGCTGTTACCTTGTCCTTGCACTGCTCACACACACCTGCCTTTCTGCTGCCTTGGGCTTCTTTAAACTTCCCTGAAGTTAAAAGCTTTTGCCGTTCAGCTTTAGTAATTGTACTGGGTGATTTTATGCTGGTGTCTTCCCTAAGATATTGCTTATTCTAAAATTTGAAGGAATAAATTTCCTATCCTTAATTATTTTTATTCCTTCAACTTTCTTTAGTGATGAAACATAACAGTTGATACCAGCATACCTGTTGGTATCAGTATTTTATATACACACACAGACACACACAGACACACACATATATATATATATATAAAATTAAGTTACTAAGATCAATGTGAATGTCTTTCTAAACCAAATCTCAGTCCTTTCACCCTCGGTTATGTAGGTGGCTCAAGTAGAAGGAAGTGGGGTGGTTCATACTCAGCTGTCACCTCCTGTGATGATTTTCCTTAGCTGTCCTCCGTAGCTCATGCTCTCCTTATGTAATTATGGCCTGTACCCCTTATTCCTGCCTGTGCCACGCCTTGCAGCTAGCTGGTTGTGTCATACTCATTCCTGTATTGCCCTGGTTTTACTGTGCTTGGTATCATTTGTCACTGCAGTGTGTCACCTGCAGTGTCAGGGTATTAAATGTCATTGGGCCTGTTCAGAGTCCCTTGGGAGATCATAAAGAATCCCACCTGTATTGGTGGCCTGTCACTCTGTGTTGTCAGGCTACTGAAGGAGTAGAATGGGATAGAGTAACTCAGCTGGAATGATGAAATTGCGTAAATCTGATCATGTGAAAGTGGCTGCCAAGGGAGAAGGGACTTTTGAGGGAGCTCTTACACAAGGTGAGAAGTTTCCAGCAGTAGGATGCTGATGGGGTTCCTAGTGAGGGAAGAGAAGGTGACACAATGTGAGAAGGAGGAGCTGTAAAATGGCCAAGTTTTGGATGTGACAGAAGTAGAAGATGAGCCTGGATTTGCCAGGCAAATCTGTGTTAACTGTTACCTCAGGGAGGAAATTGGATCAGCTGAAAGCTGCCAAGCCTGGTAATCAGCACCAGCCCTGTCTGAGTTCAGAGAGTGTTTGGACAATGCTCTTAGACAAAGGGTGGGTTTCTTGGGGTTTTCCTGTGCAGGGCCAGAAGCTGGACTTCAGTGACCTTTGTGAGTCTCTTCCAATTCAGGTTATCCTGTGAATTTGTGAAGTGATTCTTGGTGTGTGGTCAGCAGATGGGAGCAGTAGTGATTGCTGGTTGACAATTAAAAGGGTAATTCTACCTTCTTGTCCTCCCTAAGTGCTTTGAATCCAGTTCTATCACTTCACGTTGCCTGGTGCAGTGGGATACGCCCCATGACTGTGACTGCTGTGTGCCTGTGAAATTGCCTGGCAAAGGCATTACAATAAATGCCATGGATGTTGGATGGAAGAGACCATGTTTACATTTGAATGCTGCTACATACCTGAAGAAAACCAGTGTTATGGAAAACTTTGCTGCTGGGAGCAGGGTTCACGTCTGATCTCTGCAGGTCTTTCAGCCTTATATCCTCCCACAGCCCTTGCCATTCTTATGTTGGGCTCTAAACTCTCAATCCCCTCCCCTTACCTTGCTGCTTTCTGAGTGCTTATCTGTGTCTTTAATATTCAGTGTGGATGTACTTGTGCTGGGTCAACGTTTACAATTATTAGCTGAAGAAATTACTATTGTGTTGTTAGTTCCCACCTCTGAAGCTTCAGCTTTCCCCTTATTCCTCTCTGCTTTGACTGCATTTCAGGTGTCATCACCTTTCAGAGGATTCCTCCACAAAGTTGTATCTGAGTTCTTGAGACATTTCTATATCCCTTTTGTATTGTTGGAGTGGTTTTTTTTTGTGGTGGAATGAACTACAGGTGTCCTGAACCATGAAAATCTAATAATATATTATTGGTGGAAGGCAGCTTTGCTACAACATGGTGTTTGTGCACAAGAGGTTTTCCCACTGGTACGCTCAGGACTTGCTGCTCACATGGTCTACGGTGACTCGTGTTTTGTATATGCCCTGCTTCAAGATCCATGTGTAAATCCAGTCCTGGAGTTCTCACTTAATTAAAAGTTAATGAGCAGAGTTCATAATTCTCCAGTGAATGCTGCGTGGCAATGATCTGGTCTTGCTGGCTTAGAACTCACAGGTCTCTCCACCCTCCCCTCCAGGTGAACCAGCGCAACGTCCCGGGGATTGACAGTGCCTACCTGGCCATGGATACGGAGGAAGGTGTGGAAGTTGTTTGGAATGAAGTTCAGTTTTCTGAGCGGAAGAACTTTAAGCTTCAGGAAGTAAGTTGATGTGTTTCCCAACAGGATGTGAGAAACATACCTTGCCCTGGGGTGGGGTTATGGATATTGAGGACTTTTTGTGTGGATTATTGGCTGGGTTTGGAATGCTGTGCTGTCCAAATGTAGCAATTTGGCTGAAGCCTGGCCTGTATAAGAAATGTCCTGCAAAACTGTTGTGCTATTTCCATGAGCCCTTGTGTTCATTTAGACTTGGCAATCAAACCACACTCTGGTGAGATACAGTGCAGAAGAAAATGGGATGCTGTCTGTTCTTAGCATAGGGGCTTGACATATACATTGGTGTTTGAGGGGACAGAGACCCAAGGAGAAAGAAGGATACAGGTTGGTCTCTGATGTGACATATCTTTGTCTTTCTGATGTTAAGGAAAAAGTTAAAGCAGTGTTTGACAACTTAATCCAGCTGGATCATCTCAACATTGTGAAGTTCCACAAATACTGGGCTGATGTGAAAGAGAACAAGGCCAGGGTAAGTGCAGCCATCAGGCTGTTGGGTTCTCAGTTGTTAGGTAATTAGCAAGGTGGAGGGTAATGTGTCATATTGCCCCACAGGTGATCTTCATCACTGAGTACATGTCTTCAGGGAGCTTGAAACAGTTCCTGAAGAAGACAAAGAAAAACCACAAAACTATGAATGAAAAGGTAACTCTTTTTTCCTGTATGACCATAGTTCTTTAGAGCCATCAGGCTCTGGAAAGCCCTTTCAGCAGAGGATCCCAATGAGAACTGATGATAACACATTGCTGCAGTTCCCCTGTGCTCCCTGTAACCTAGTTCAGCTGCAGGTTCTCTGGGACAGCAGTTCTACTGCCAGCAGCTCTGCAGCTTCTAAGGTGTGGTGTGACAGGCATGTCCCTCTCCAGGGGCCCTCACAGGAAAGAGGGAAGGTGTCTGTGCTTGGGAGACTCTGGAGGACAGGTGTGTTTCTGGACCCATGGAAATATGCAGAAACAAGCTGACCATAAGAGTACTGATTCTTTACACCTGCACTGAGTAAAAGCTGGAGCATGTATTGCTTCCTACGGGTGGGCTGTGAATCACAGAAGTACAGATTAGCTCCTTGTGGATGATTTTTATTCTTTTCCTCTTGTGTCTGCAGGCATGGAAGCGGTGGTGTACCCAGATCCTCTCTGCTCTCAGGTACGTGGGGTACTGACTTTGAGATCCTAGCAATTGGGACTGATGTGCCAGTGAGCATGGCAGTCAAATATTAGGGAGCTCTCCAGAGTATCCAGCTTTATAGCCTGGGTTTCTCCATGGTCAGGAGGATTTTGCAAAGATGACAGGGAAGTCAAGTTCTGTGTGAGAGGACTGAGAAAAACTTCCATAGTGTTGGCAGCCTGCAGCCTTGTTGCAGGCAGTTGGATTCATGGATACTGAGGCATGGTGTTTAGATGTGTGTGTACATTTCTTGATGATGCAGGTCTTCTGCAGCCATCTTAGTGCAATATAGCTGAGTAGAATGTGTTTTGGGTTTTAAAAACTCTTTTCCACCTGAAGTAGAGTTGCTGAGTAGCTAATTAGAACCTTAGAAAAACAATAGCCTGGATGACAGAGTGTGGTTTGCACTCTGTAGAGAAAACTCTGGTGCCACTTGGCTAAATTACAGCTATTGGTGAATAGTTTGGGTTCTAATAAGCTTCTGGGAGCTGACTGTCCTCATTTGTGCTAGCTGCTAAATAAACCCAAGCAGAGTGAGATGCAAAAGCATAGCGTATCTGGGACCCAGCACTGAAAAGCTTTATTTGTGCCTGCTGGCAAACATACCCAGTTATGTGTGTATAGCATTAAGTGCCTCTTTGGTCCCCTTTGAGTAGGGACAGAATAAGGCTCTGATATTTTTGGTATAAAATTGTAACCCTTTTAGAATCCATTCAGCAGTACTGGGTTGGATGAAAGTGTGCCTTTACCTCTGGCACCCTGAGTTTCTTGAGAACTGATAGGAGAAAGCTTTCTCTTCTCGCATCCCCCTCCCCCCCCATGTTCTGGAGATTTGTTAGGGACAATTCCTTTTTGTTCCTGGGTCTCAGCTAGAGGCTGATGTACAGTCACTGAATTTTATCTCCTGGCTACTGTAAATCCCTGGCATGTGTCCTTTGCTCTCCTGTTGTCTTCTGATGTTGCTTGACATGGGAAGGGGTGAAGGGAGGGATTCAAGGCCTTGACCAGTGCTCTGTTCTGCACCTCCAGCTACCTCCACTCCTGTGATCCCCCCATCATCCATGGCAACCTGACTTGTGACACCATCTTCATCCAGCACAATGGACTGATCAAGATTGGGTCAGGTAATGCTTGCTGGGGGTGCCCCTGCCTGTCAGACAGACTGCCCAAACAGAAAAAGGCATCTACTCCTTTCCAGTTTCCCTGGCATGATAGGCATGTGTGTACATGTGCTTCTCCACCTCCACATCAGATTGCCAGAGACTGGGAGCAGAATTCACTGGTGATTGGACCCTTGTCAGGTGCAGGAAAGATTGATACTGAGTACTGTTTGCCTTTTAGCCTCTCCTTTAGCTTTTTGTCTCAAGTTTTGTAGGCACATCATCTGTGGGTTCATCTGCTCTGCAGATTTTCGTGTTAATACACAGAGAGTTCTCCTCACAGCACTATAGAGCTTTGGGAGCTGCCTGGGGAGCTCTGTCCATGAAGCCACAAGAGTGCTGCTTGTAGCAACCCATGTTTATAGTAAAGTGGACAGACTCTGACTGCAGCTTGTCCTGACATCCTTATCCAGCATCCCTCCCATGGGCCTGCCTTCAGGCTGCTGAGCTGCCCTGGGCCTGTTTGGCACAGACATGCCCTGCTTGGGCAGTCACCCTGTGCCAAAACTGTTTATTTCATAAGTAAGCAGTGATGTTCCTGGCAGTGCAGAGCATCCTTGCATGCTCTGTGTTTTCATGCTATTCCCATGTCTCTAAAAATCTGTCTGCAGTCAGGATGCATTGTCACACCTTGACATGACCTTTCAAGGGACAGCTTTGCTACCTGTTGTTCAACTTCTGCAAGTATTCTCGATCTGAGGAATAGGTCTTTGCTTTCCTGGTGCTGTTGTCTGTGTGAGTTCTGCTTTGATGTGGCAGGGTACAGGGAAAGATGCTCTGCATCACCTGTCATCCAGAAATAGCCTCTCCATCAGCTGCAGACCTGTGGCTTTTCTTCCCATCAAAGAACTCCTATGCTGTTTTATTCCAGAACTGGAGTATCAGGTTTGTGCTTGTGCCAGGGAGACAGGGTCATGGCAGAAAGAGCACTCTGCTCCTGACCTGCCTGTAAACTTGGGGATTTGCTCTTCACACAAGCCGATGTCATCATGTCATTACACAGACTTTATTGTGTTTTCCTGACTTTGTCCAAGTGGGAGAGATTTCCAAGAGTGAGTACCTCTAGTACCTGTATGCTGGCAAACTCCCTGGAATTCAGTTCAGACTGATGGGAAGACTTGAGTACTCAAGAAATTCCCTTTTTTAGTTTAGTTTCAAAGTGTCATGCGCTGCCACCTTTCTGCAGGGCAGCCAGCACTGTCTGTAAAACCAACCCCATGGAGCTGGCATTGCAGCCACGGCTTTCCCCAGAGGGAGGTGCTGCAGGTCACCAGACCTGCCGCTCCCGGAGCATGCAACTTCCGTGGAGCTGTTCAGAGGCTGTGTGGAAGGAAGGTGGGTCTTCAGCTGTGGGGTACAAATGGTGGCCTCAGCACAGTTACACCTATGCTCCCTTCAGTTTCACAAAGCTTTGCTTCTGTTAGGTGCAGCAGGAGGGACGTGGCAGTCACGTGCGTGTGCTCGTGCCAGGAGAGCTGGGTGTCTGTGCTGTTACAGCTGCAGGATGTGCTGGAGTGTGACTGCAGCTGCAGTGCTCGTGTGCAGCTGTTCCTGAGCAGACCTCTCTGCTCCACAGCTGTGGGCTGCCTGGTTCACCTCACGTTCAGAAGTGAAGTAATTTATCTAAAAGGTTCTGGTCCTTTCCTAAATAAGAAAGGAAGTGAGTGAAAGTGGGCTTGTGGTCAAAAGAGGAATCCTTCAGATGGGAAAGCTGTGGCTCCAGTGCAGGCTGGAATTAGAGTTGGCAGTGTTGCAGGATGTATTCCTATTCCTGCAGAGCTCACCCAAGCAGAAAAGGCAAAGCTACATCCCCAGGGCTGCTGGTTGTATTGGAGCATGAGCCTTTCTCCCTGGCACTGCTGCCTTTGCAGTGCCAGATGGGCTGGGTTTGAGTTTTGGGTCCTGGAACAGTGGCTCCAGGGTCACTGACAATGCCAGGTTCATGTTTGCTGCTTCCTGTCCTTGTTCTCTACAGCTGGCTGGGGTCTGAGCACTTCCCTGTGTTTACTTAGAAGCAGCAGTACAGTAATTTCTGTGGATTTATGGGGAACAAGGTTTAGTGCATGGGTTTAGTCATTAGTGCACTATGAGCTGTGCTTTGCTGCTGTCTCTGTCCCCAGTACTGTGCTGGGTGCTGCTCTCAAAGTTCCTCTCCCTGTGGCTTTGGCAAAGAGAATACTTGCTGAATGTGGGGCAAAAACCTGGCTAAGGCAGCTGCTGGTGTGCACTGCAGGACATCCCGCTGTCTGCTGGGGGAGGGTGTGCCAGGAGAGCAGTGTCACAATGGAAATGTCTGATAGTGGCTCCAGTGACATGTGTTCAGATGTGGGAACAGCCCTTTGCTCCTTGCTGCTCCCTCAGGTGCAGGAGCATGTGCACTGGCTGGACTGGTCACTGTTTCGGTATTCAGTATGTAAGTCTGTGTGCTGGGGGTCAGCTGTGGAAGAAAAAGGGAGTGGGAAGGAGGAAAGATTTTGCATAATGCTTAAATGAAAAAGCCATCCATAATCTATTCATTTGCTAACCATTTTTTTTCCAGTGCCATAAAGTGCAGAGTTTTAAGGAGAATAAGTTTCAAATGAGTGGAGAGCTTTGGTGAACTTGTGATGAGGATAGGAATGACACTTACAGCTCTTAAACTTGCCACTGGTATTCCCAGAGACTGGAATGTTCCACCTGCTTTGTGGAGCTGTGGTCAGATGAAAGCATTCCTTGTGATAAGTCCAAGCTGTGCCCTGTGTACTCTTCACAGAGCTCATGTGCAGCACTGTGGTGCCTGTGTGGGTGTCTGTGGTGTCCAAGAGGATGTGCTGTGCTGCCAGGTGTGTTCCTGAGGCAGGCTACAGCCGCTCTGGGTGTCGGAAGAGCAGCATGCACAGTCAGGGTGCTGCTGCCTGCTCCTGTGGGCATTGTTGGAGTTGTTTCTGGAATTCTTACTGGCAGTGTAAGAACCATTCACAGGTGGAAAGAAGTGATGTGTTTGAGTTAAAAATCCTTTCAGGCAGCTCTTGGAGTGCCCCAGCAGAAGGGAGGCCTCAAGCTGGAGGGTCTCAGTGTCCTCTGGTGCCCCTGAGATGTGATGATGTGTCAGCATATGCTGAGTGAGACCTTAGTGGAGCACAGAGGAGGCTCTGTGCAGTGCAGATTTCCCACTTGTGCCTCCAGGCATTGCTACACCTGACCTTAGACTCAGTCTGTATTTAGTTATGTCTGCTCAGAGTCTGCCCTCAATTCCAGGCCGTGGGGCCAGGACTCTTATGGATGTTAGCTCTGTGGTGGCATCGTGTGGACAGGGGTGTAAATGTGGGTTCTCCTGCTGAGATCTGTGGCCAGAAGCTGCTGGGATGTGGAGAAAGAGAATTCTCTGCTGAAGGGGTGGGGTGGGTGGGGCTGCAGGACCTTCACAGAAGAACAGAATTTCCAGCTTCTTGGTCTCAGAGTCAGCCATAATCTTGCGCTTGGTTGGAGATGCCTTGTCTCCCTTGCCTGGCGTGGTTCTCAGGTAGAAACCCTGATGTTCCTTAGATAAATTTCTTCTGAAGAGGTGGCTGGAGGCAGGGCCCAGTGCTCAGTCCTGTCCCTGTGTGCCCTGACTCTGACCCAGCTGTCTCTATGGATGTAAGTGCTTTGCTGTTCACCAACTCATTGACTTTATCTCGTTTTACTTCCCGCTCACGGGCTGCTCTGTTACAACAGTCTTTCATAGGATATTTGCTAATGGTGAGCAAACTTCTCCGCTCCTGTGATGTGACTCCACTTATGTCATGTACATGATTTTATCTCTGTGTGTATCTGTATATATATATTTATATATATATGTGTGTATCTATATTTGTAACACACAAACATACACACTGATCTATTTACAGTGTTCCCTTGCTATAAGGCTGTGTGTAAAACTGTTTGGCTTAGGTGCATCCTGCTTGGAGAGCTCATGTTCTGTGCTGGGATGCAAACAGTTCCTCGTGCTCTTGGCCAGAGCCTTACAGAGAGGGAGCACTGCCCTTTGTGAAGTCTCCTGGTTGTTAGTTTTCTCCCTCTCCATGTTCTTAGCGTGTGCTAGTCCACGGGCCCTGTGCATGCTGGCTCCTGCATGTCAACAAGCCATGCCTTGTTCTGAGCTCTTCCCAGCTGAACTTCCCACGTCCATTAGGCTCTTCCCTGCTGCTGCTCTGCTGCCCTTGGCTGGGACCGAGCCCTGGGCTAGCCCCCACTGTGTGCTTGGCTATCCAATTGCTTGCTTGTAGTTTGAACTCCTTAGATGTGTTGGTTTTAAGATGAATGTTTCAGTGAATGTGTCTGGCTCCTGATGGCCAGATCCCTCCCGCCCCAAATGAGTCCCTGGATTGAAGTAAGCTTGACTATTGATGTTTCCTCAGATAAATCTCTGGTTTTGGGGAGATCTGTGTGTATGAGGAGGGAGTTGGGCTGGTGGGAGCCAGAGAAAGATTTGAGTGCTGCAATTTGTAACCCTATTGCATAGAACACCATGTTTACATTTAAAATAATTATTTATTTTATTTTTTGCCATCAGGGTTATTCTCGATGGTTAGAGTTTGTTTCTACTGAGTTGGGAGCCTACCAACCATCAGCTGAAATGGTGGCAAGGGCCTGACCAGATGGGCTCTGTGCCTTCCAGGTGTTGGCAGGAGGACGTGCTGTGCCACCCTGCATCGCCAGCGGAGCAGGGGCTCCTCGGGAGCTCAGTCCGGGATCTGGTGTAGCTGAAGGGGATGGTGATGTAGTCAGGGCTTGAGGAGTCCTGAGGAGGGCAGGTGTCCCTGGGGATGGCTGCAGGATGGCAGAGAAGCAGCGAGCAGACTGGTCCAGGAACAAGCCCACAGAATGGGAACCTGACTGAGCCTGGGCTCAGCCACACTGAGGGCAGCAGGGCTGAGGGCTGGCCAGACATTTCTCCAAAATCAAGTCACCCCTGTGATCAGAACCAATGGCCCTGGTTCTGGAAGGGCAGGAGAAGCCTGAACCAGCACTCTGCAGGCATAAGGAGGTGCTGTGGTGCCTCACCTGTGCTGGAACAGCATCAGATGGCCTTGGAATACTGAGCTTTCCTGGATGGTTAGTCGTGAACTTGTTCCAACAGTCTGTTGTACCGGGAGGTACTGTTGATATGAGAGCTGGGGGTTGTTTAAGCCTTAGATCTTGAACATTGATTTGGATTTGAAAACACTAAATCTAGGGTGTAAGGCTTCTGTTTTGCTTGAGCATTGAGCTAATAAGGCTGTGAGTGACATGCTTTCGTAACTAATCTTATTTTAGTCATCACTCCCTTGGATTTTGTTGTCTGATCTTTGTATGTCGTACTGGTTTCTACATTCTTAACAGACACCTGAGGGGATGTAGAAATAAGATGTTAGTAGGATATCTTGGATCTGGGTTTTTTATTTCTTCAGCTATGGCAGGTGTGGCTTTAAAGGGAAAATAATGGATAATTGAAGTCATCAGACATAGAAAAATCTGCCGTAAAAATGGCATGTTGGCATTGATTTAGTAAGATGTAACATGAATTGATGTAGTTTAGCTTTTCTAACCGTACAGTTTTATGTGTGAGTCAAGCACATTCTCTGCCAAACCAAACATTTTTGGTTCCTTAGAAACTTGGCAAAACTAAGGCAGATATTCATAAGGTCTATCTGTGACTACAGGTGCTGCTGGGAAAAAGATTGGGCAAGGATATAGTTTTGAGTGGAACTTTTTGTCTAGAAGGCTTCAGAATGTCCAAGGTTGAATCCAGGCTACTTTTGGNTTTAAGTTTTGTCTGCCATGGGTCTGTGTTGTCTGTGAAACTCTAGGTATAAAAGCCTGTCTCCAAGTGAAAGCACTTCTCATTTGGGTTGTTCTTGAGAAACTGTTGAACAAAGTGGGTTGAATAGCATGAGGTTGATTTTAATTGTAACGGTACAATGCTGTAATTGTAATGCTACAATGCTGTAGCTGCGGCTGTGATTACTAGAGTGGCAGAAACAGTTCCAGAGACCTGCCCTAGGTATTTGTGTAAGCACAGAGCTTAAAGTAGGAGGAACAGCCAGGGGTGAGTGGCAGTCCATGGGTTCTGTCCGTGTTGGAAGTTCCAGCTGCCTCCTGCTGACTGCATGTTCAGTGTGTGTGTCGGTGGGAGGGTGGTGGGATTTTTAAGGTCCATTTTAGTGATTGGTGACCTTGGTGGCCTCGTTGCAGAGATTTTCCTCTTTTGATGCTGTGATAGTAATAAACTCATTTTCATTTTGCAAAAGGTTTAAAAGCTGGCTCTTGCTCCTAGTACTTATTTCCCTAGCTCAGTGTACCCTCTGTGTGCTGCTGGGATTCACCTCATTGATGAAAACACCAGAAAATGATGATCATTTACACTAGTTATTGTTTTCAGTTAAATAAGATATTTTGAAAGGTTTAAAGTCTCTGTTTAGTGCTTCAGGTTATGGAACATCCATTTTCTGAGGTCATTGTTATTTCTGTGTTGCATTGAAGGCATTGCTGCTTCATTTTTGTTCAGCTCTGTTTCTTCTCTGCTTTTATGTGACTCTCTCAATGGGTATCAGGATGTGGATTATAGTCATCCAGGTCTTCATTCAAGCATTCTCATATTAGCACAGCAGTTGCAGGTGTCTCCTCCTTTCAGGGCCCTTTGGTTGAAGGCTTTGGGAACCTCAGCAGTTTTCCTAACTTACAGAGCTTTAGGAAGCTCCTTCGTGCCAGTTCTGAAAAAATCACTTAAACACAAACAAGCACGGGCAACCTGTGGTGGCTGGCTGTGCCTGAGCAGGGGGTGAGCTGTCTTCTCAAGAGGTCCCTCCCAACCTGGACAGGTTTGTGGTTTAGGTCTGGAACTGTGTGGGCCAAGCGGTTTTTGCACTCTAGCACCTACTTCCGAGGGGTGAACTTTGCTGTAGATTAAATCTCCCAAGGTCCCTTTGGCATGTTGTGAAACAATGCTAATCAAAGATGTGGAGTTTGAAATTTGGGAAAGTTGTACTTTAAATTCTTTATCTTGTGGGCCCTAACTGCATTTTAGAATGTGCATTTATACTGCTTAGATCCCTGCTTCTGTTAAGCGTAGCTGCTCACAACAGATCTTCTTCACAGTCATGTTTCTGAGGACTTGTTTTCTAGTGTGCATCTCTCTTCTGAGAGTAGATGATTCCTCTAGAGTAGCTCAGTCTGTAGCATTTCACTGAATGTCTGCTCTTGTGTTTTCTGATTGCATGTAGTTCTTACACATGTTCACATCACAGTGCATCTTTTCCATATCAATATTGCATCGCAGTAAGATGGTGTAGCCCAAGCAGGGGTTTGCATGGTCAGTGAAACCTTCATTCTTCTGGTCTAGAACGCGGAACTTGGTTTTGGGGGGAAGATTTCAGATCTCCCAACACACTTTGATAGGGATGAAGTTGTTTGTATCATGAACTCTTCCAGCCAAAGTGCCAATAAGCTCCTATGTCCCTGTTTAAGAGCCTGCATGCAGCCAGGTACTAATCTTACAGCTCTTTATCTGTTCTTGTTTTTCCTGCTCTGCCTACTTCCACTTTCTGCTTCCATGTAATGGATGTGGTCAAACACGTCAACTTGAAACTTTAAGTATTCTTTTAAATGCAAAAATACCACCTGCTGCTGACACAGTGTGATCATGTCCCTCTGTGGCTCATTGACAGGAGTGTGTGCCCTGGCCCCAAAAGTAGCTGATGATGCCCTGGGCTGCATTAGGCAAAACCTTGCCAGAAGAGGGAGGGGATGGTCCTGGCCCTCTGCTCAGTGCTCGTGAAGCCACCCTGGAGATCCTGTCCCAGCGCTGGCTCCCCAGGACACGAGGGACAGGGACAAGCTGGGGACAGCCCGCCGAGCACCCTGTGATGCTGCCGGGCTGGAGCGTCTCTGCTGGGCTGAGGCTGAGGGAGCTGCGGCTGCTCAGCCCGGAGCAGAGCGGGCCCGGGGATCCCTGGCTGTGAGAGCCCTGGGAGGTGTCTGCAGGGGAGCCCGGGGATCCCTGGCTGTGAGAGCCCTGGGAGGTGTCTGCAGGGGAGCCCGGGGATCCCTGGCTGTGAGAGCCCTGGGAGGTGTCTGCAGGGGAGCCCGGGGATCCCTGGCTGTGAGAGCCCTGGGAGGTGTCTGCAGGGGAGCCCGGGGATCCCTGGCTGTGAGAGCCCTGGGAGGTGTCTGCAGGGGAGCCCAGGGATCCCGGGGGTGCCCAGGGACAGGACCAGTGGCCACGGCACAGGCTGGCTCCCAGATGGTCCCTCTGGACCCCAGGCATTCTCAGTGTGGTGGTGGCACAAGCACAGGTTGCCCAAGGCAGTGATGGAGTCTCCATTCTTGGAGTTACCCAATAGCCATCTAGACGTGGTCCTGGGCAGCCAGCTCTGGGTGTCCCTGCTGGAACAGGGGCATGGGACAAGGTGACATCTGCAGATCTCTTCCCACATGAACCATGCCATGATTTTGATTCTGCATTAATTTCTGTGGAGAGTAGCCTTCTCCAGTTTTTGTGTAACATTAACTCTCTATTGCCAGCACCACTGATTTGATTCTGCTCCAGCAATGTTTTCTCTGGAGGGAACCATGGGCAGTGTTTTAGCAGAGGCTGATTTCCATGGAAGCCATGTCAGTGGATGTGGCAGGAGTGCATATATGTGTAAGCACATGGGGAGCCTTACCTATCATTTGGAATCTTGTGTAGTGAACTTTTCGTACACTGAATCTATTTGCCCCTCAACTAATGAAGTGGCAACTGTTAAAAATAATAAAATCCTGTTGCTTCTGGTGACTCAGTGTTGCAGACATTTTGCAAACACTGTTTGCAATCCCTGATACAGATATGAGGGCTGTAGGGAGCTTTTATTTTGTGATCAGCATAAATCTGACACTTCTTCCTGTTTGACCATCAGCATAAATCTGACACTTCTTCCTGTTTGACCTTTGTTTAATGGCTGTACGCTTCTTTTTATGCTTCCTAGTTCCTTATTTTCTAGGCCTTGCTCTCCGTAATAAAAAAGCTTTTGTCATCACTGTGTGCAGAGAAAGCAAACTGTGTAACATAGTGGCTTTGTGCAGCCTTTGTTGCTTTTTGCAGCAGTGAAGGTGTCTGGGGCATATGAGTGCAGGGGATAATAATGTGGCCTCATACCTCTCCTGGCCCTGTGGTCACCTCTTTATAGCTGCAGAGGTGGTCTTGGGTTCAGTTGATAATTTTTGGGTCTCTGGTGGCACAGTGGTTAACTGTGCCATTGCTGGGTGCACAGCAAGCCTGGGACAATGTTGCAGGTCACTTGTTGATCCTTCTCACTGCCACCTGGGTTCCCCTGGTTTCTGTTGGCCAGGCCACTGAGGAGTGGAGTCGTGTTCTGCTGTGCAGCATGCTCTCATGCTTGCAAGAGCCTGAGCAGCTCAGTGGCTGTTTCAGGAGGAGAGGCAGAGCCGTGGGGAGCACTGTGGGACAGGGGACCTTTCCTGCCTTCAGGGAGGAAGTTTGGAATGCAGAATAAAGGTGGGTGTGAGATGGACACTGCACAAGAGGGAAATGTCCTCTGCAGCGTGGAGTGTGCCAGAGCAGGGGCTGGATGCCCAGGCAACTCTGCTAAACCTGCCATGGGGACAGCCAGGAAGGAATGTCACCGTTGCCTCCTTGGCTGGCACTGCTAACAACCAGTGGGCACACAGGCTGTCCACTTACTCCAGCCAACTCTTCTTGTGTGTTCTTGAGGCTTTGAGAAGTCTGACCAGCTACAGCATGTTCCTGTAGGAATTCTGACTATCTGTTTTTATGCTTTTGTTGTCAGATTGCGTTCAGCTTGTCAAAGACAGATTTCTTGTCCTACCCTCTGCTCTGCTTCACATCTTTTCCTATCACCTGCCCTGGTCAGACACTGTGTTTGGTTGAACCTTTTTCTAAAATTCATCTCTGCTAATTGCCCCCCGGACTTGTCAATTCCCATGGGGCTGTGTCTTGTAATCTGCCCCTTGTAGTCACCTTCTTGTGGCTGAGAAGGACACATTCGCTGTTATTGTTGGTGATCTGACTTTCCTTTGTGGTCTTCATCATGTGTCTCACTTAATAGCTGTTCTCAGCCTTCATCCATCCAACCATGCACAGCATGGAGCCAGTTTAAGAATATAGAAATAGGTGTATAAGTGGCAGTAGCAACCACGTGTGAGTCAGGCAGGAGAGCACGTGTCAGAGGTAACTTCAGGTGTGTCTTCTTACCTTGTACAGTCAGGTTGGTTTAAAATGTAGACTCGGGTGAAGCTCTCAAGCCTCTGTCAGTGCTAAGTGGTTGATGCATCAAGATGACCTGCAACAGTGACCAGATCAAAAACAAAGTTTGTCTCACCATCTAAAATCCTGTCACAGTTGTAATAGCACTTCTGCCTGCTATGTTGAACACACCTGCAGGAAGTTTTTCAGAGCTAACCTCTGAAGCACGTTGTGCTGTTAGTGCACAGAGCAGGACGGTGTCTGGCAGGGCTGTCCCTGCTTAGCTCTGAGACACAGGAGATTCTGGGGGCCTGATGTCTTTGACCCTGTACTGCCTCAGCTCTGCAATAACAGAGTGAGGTGACGCCTGTCACCTCAGCCAAGCTGCACATGAGCTGGGATATAAATGGCTGGAACAGGCAGATTCCCTGCCAAGTGTGGCTGATCAAACCCAGCTGCAGAGCCAATCCCTGCAACAGTGATGGAGAAACACTCCAGTGGGACTCAGCAAATTAGGAAGCACAAGGACCAGAGTACCAGAGGGGACAGGTCCCTGGCTGACCCACAGCAGCAAATGCAGAGCTGCCTGTCTGTCACTTCTGTGTATCTAAGTTGGAGGGTCCCACAGACAGTGCGAGTCCAGTTCTTTCCAGAAATGCTGGTGCTACTGCAGAAGGTCTGTAGGACCTGGATGCAGAGGAGCTGATTATCAAGACTGGCTGGACCTCATTAAGGATACTATAGATGGAGACTGGGCTAGACTTCCACTCTGCCTGCCTGTCTGGTATGGAAGTGTGTCAGCTGTCACCGCTGAGGTTTCTGTTGATAATACGTTCTGAGATTGATTACTGCCTCATCCCTGTCCTTAAATGAACAGAGTGCCTGGATCATGAACTGGCCCTTGCCATCCAACATGTGGTCATAACAGGATTTAAAGACACTGGAAAATGAAGCTGATCACAACATTGTGATGTAATGGATTGTGTGTGAGGGGTGACTTTCCTTGGCTGATTCTGCTCTATATTTGGCAGTACCGGGTCGTTGAGTTTTTGGTCCTTGTTTCCTCTTACAATGGATTGTATTGTATTCTATTCTAACAAATAGAATAATTAAAAAATAAGTTATTTTCTCTCCCCAGATTGTCTAGTTTGCCACTGGGAGTCCCTCTGACATGCCTGCAGTAGCTGCAGGTTTAACAGGTATCACAAACATCTGTATGATAGTTCCTGTACACTGCATTGGGCACAGAGACATCCAGGATCCCATAAACAACAATATAAACCTGATGTTGAAACAGAAGGGTTTCTGAAGCCTTAAATACTCTCTTTAGAAGGTCTGGTATGAGAACCCAGTGTGCTGGACAAGCCACGTGTGCTTTACTCTATATGCCAAGTCTGGCACTGGATGGGTGTGTGGTGACAGGGTTGAGGCTGAGGGATTGGCTCCAGCAGCACAGGAACACATCCAGTCCAGTGCAGAGGACTGGGCAAACTCCAGCTCTAACTGACTCAGGAGTACAGAATACTAAGGTGAATAGAAGTCCAGAGCTCATCATTTGGGTGCTGATCAGGATCAGGTGTTTGCTGACTTCTCGAGGGAGGCTTTGAGCCACTTGTCATGTGGGAGGTGTTGAGATCCTCCGGGGCAGTCTCCCCAGTAGAGGGAACTGGTGTGATGGTGCACAGCCCTGGCCAGAACTTGTCTAAAGCAGTCGGTGTCGCCGGGAAAACAGAACAGGTCTTAGGAGAAAGACAAAGAATGTAGCTTATGCTGCTTGGTGATGTGAAGGTGAGAGCATCTGGTGATATCTGGGAACAGGTGAGCACTAGGAATGAAGTCATCTTGCTGGACTCCTAGGATCAGAGCTAACACAGGGAACAGAAAGCAATTATTTGTGAATGGTTGGTTGGTAATGAAGCCCCTAGCTGTTGGAGCAAGCTCTGCTTCCAGCTTGGATTGGGTAATATGATTGGATATGTGCCACGCAGCAAGGCTGAGCTGAGTTACCAAGGGAGGTCCTTCTTGTCTGACTAGAGCCCAAAGAACATCTCCTCTCTGAAACTGGTAGCTAGTCACTCAGCTGGGAATCCTCTTTGGTGTGGAAAAATACAAGTGGTTTGGCATGTCCCGTGTCAGCCCACTTTGTGCCAGTACAGACGAGCACCGATTGTGATTGTCCAGGGGGTCACCAGATGGGACATGGGCCTGAGACTCTGGGACTGGGCACATTCCAGTGTACAGTAGAGCTTCAAATGGGTGGTGGCTCTGTGCTCCCTGTCCTCGTCGGTGTTTCTCCCAGGCAGAAACAGCTGCTTAGTTTCAGGGAGTTGTTTGCAGTCTCTGCAGAGGTGGCTGTCCCAAAGGCTTATCTTTCATGGGGGTCCATACTTGTGCTCTGCTCACTGTTCTTGTGGCTGTGAGTTATTTCCACCCCACAGCTCTAAGTGGTTTGTGGAGGTGCTGGCTGCTGGGAGGTTCTGCTGTCTGGGTGGTCACCTCCCTTCATCAGCTTGGCTTGATTCTTGTCTGGAGGTGCTTTAGCACCAGCATCCTCCTGAAATGTGGAAGAGTTGCCTGGTAGGTCCATCCTCCCAGAACTCTGAGGTGGTGACCAATTGCAGTGATCTTGGCATCTCTGGCTGTTCCTCAGGCTGCTGTCCTGAATGAGTTGCTTGTGACATGCTATAGATCTGATTGAAGTTAGGCATTTCAACTGGGCTGGTTGTTCCCACCTTGTCTTCCCAGTAGGCAGCAGTTGTGGTCTCCTGGTTTGCCCTTGGAGAGTGGTGCTAAGCTGCCAAGGAAACAATGCAGGAATGTATTGGGTCGGGGCAGGTGACAAAAGATGAAGGCTGTGAAGACTCACCTTAACCATTCTGCCCCTTTGGGCACCAAGGGCCTGGAGTTGCAGGTGTTCCCTGGGATTTCATTAGGGATGGGCTATGGTTTCCTGTATCCTAAGCATTCCTGGTTTTCTTCTAGTGGCACCAGACACAATTAACAACCATGTGAAGACCTGTCGTGAGGAGCAGAAGAACCTGCACTTCTTTGCCCCGGAATATGGAGGTATGGTGTGGCTGTGGCTGCAAGCCTGGGTTTTTTTTGGCCTTACTGATGCTTCCAAGCTGTCCTGCACCTTGTTCTCAGTTCCAGGCTCGTGACAGATGCCACATTAACAATTCTGAGCCATTTGCCTGCTGAAATGCTTCAGCTCCTCTGTTCTTTGGTAGCAGAAGAGGGAGAAGCTACAGGACTGTCCCAGTGTGGTGCAGAGTGGTGCTGCCTGCAGAGCTGACTGATAACAATACTATTTCTGTGTTACAGAAGTTGCCAATGTCACCACTGCTGTGGACATCTACTCCTTTGGGATGTGTGCACTAGAGGTGAGTGTTGAACATGGACTGTGGGACAGAGATGATGAATCTGAGGAAAAAGATAGCTCTGGAAAGGCTGTGGCCATGGGTGGGTTTGCTCGGTGACCAGTGTGTTTTGTTCTCAGAGCCAAGTGCACTTTGCATTGGAGAGATCCCTATGGAGGTTCCCCCAAGTGCCTCACTAAGAAGTAAATGGCTCAGTGATTTGCAGTTCTTCCCAAAGTTCCTAATGGATAATGAATTACTTAGCAGGTCTTGGCCAGTCCTGAAGTCTCGCTGGCTGGAGGGAATAGTCACTGCTGCAAACTGTTATGTAATGTCCATGTGTGTGACCAGTGCCTGGGGTGTTTGGAGCAGAGGACAGCTGTAGTCTATCACTTATTCCAGGGCCAGCCTGTGCCCATTTGATAGAGGTGCTGGTTGCAGTTGATGTGACTCTGACATACCTGGTCATAGCAGCTTCGTGCTTCCTCTGATCTTGCAGTCAGTAGGTCCAAGTCCAGGTAATGGGAATTCTTGCTAGGAGTATTTTCTGAGAATAATTGTCAGAAAGAGCCAACACAAGGAACCCTCAACCTGTGCTGCACATTCCATTAGTGAAGCAGAAAGAGAACTGTGGAAAGATGCAATTTTTAGGAGACAAAACTTAAGCTGAATGCAGAGACATTCTCTGCAATATTTTCCAGCCTTTCCTAGCTGGGAATTAGTGTCTGTGTAGTTGGCTGGAGCCCATTCTTGACGTGTTGTGTGCTTGCTCTTGTTCTGAGATGCAGAGCTATTCACACAGCCAGAAGGGACACTGTCAGATCCTGGCAGTGACCCAGTCACTTCTTCATTATGGAATTATCAAACAGAGTAACAGCCAATGGATCATGAGGTTCAAAATGGAGAACTGTCCATGTTGTTGCTGGCAGAGTTCCCAGGGCTCTCCTGTCTTGGGGTACTAGGAGCAAGCTGTTGTAATGAGGCAGCCATTCTCTCTGTCTCTCCAAATGTGACCTTAAGTACCCCCAAACAGCTTGGCTGCGGTGATCTCCTGCTTGGCAGTGGTGTCCTTGAGCCTGTCTCCCATGCAGTCTGCCATTCCCAGTGGAGTCTGATGCTCTGTTCTCTGTTTGCAGATGGCGGTGCTGGAGATCCAGGGGAATGGGGAGTCATCCTATGTGCCGCAGGAGGCCATCAATAGTGCCATCCAGCTGCTGGAGGACCCCCTGCAGCGGGTGAGCCAGGGAGTTGGTGCCCTGAATTGCTCTGGTGCCATTGCTTGTTGTCTCATGCAGGTTTTTTCTTTAGGAGTTCATTCAGAAGTGTCTAGAACAGGACCCTGGCAGGCGCCCCACGGCCCGGGAGCTCCTGTTCCACCAGGCGCTGTTTGAGGTGCCATCGCTGAAGCTGTTGGCTGCTCACTGCATCGTTGGGCACCAGCGTGAGTACAGAGCCCTGGGACCCATGTCCCCACAGGAGTCAGTGCTCTGCAGAGCTTTGCTGAGCTGTCAGTGCTCACCCCAGTGAGGTGGCACTGGGAACACCCCTGCCCGTCCCTTGCTGCTCTGAGGTACCCGGTTCGGGTGCAGCTGTGGGGCTGAGAGGCCATGGTGCCTGACCTCCTCTGAGACCATCTGAGAGCATAAGAACTCTGCACTTTTCATTGCTTTTCTAAGGCTGGAGGGGAGCTACAATTTCCCTCTAAGTCACTTCTTTTTTTTTAATAGATATGATTCCTGAAAATGCTTTAGAAGAAATGACCAAAAACCTCGACATGAACGCAGTGTTGGCAGAGATCAATCATGAGGACAGGGAAGGAGTCAAGATGATGTGAGTCCCCATGATATGCTCGGGGGGCTGTTCAGGGGAGCAGTGCTGGGGCACTGGTGTGAGCAGTGGGACTATGCCCATCACCTCAGAGTTGGTGTTTCCCCATTGACTGGGTGTCAGTGGGAGCCGGTGGAGCTGGAGGTGAAGGAGCAGTCACTGTCTGGGCACACACACTTCTGGAGAGGGTTATTCCTGGGTGGAAGGAGACCTTGCACCTGTTTCCTGAGAGCAGATTCTGTGCAGCTGAGATGAATTGTTCCCCAAATGGATGGATGCAATGAACACACTGTAGTTGGAGCAATCCCCAGCAAAACATGGCTGAACAGTTTGGGGAGGTGCTCTGACCAATCACAAACTAGACCAGATGGAGTCCAGCACTTCAGAGAAAGGAATCCTCATTGTTTTCCTAATGGAGCATCTTATTCCACACTATGCACAGGGAAAGGCAGTTGAGGCAGCTGTCAGTGACACACAGCACTACTTACACTGAAGGGGTGGCTCCCTAAGGGAGTGGCTGTAATACATATGGAGCAAACAGAGTGCCAAAAAAGTGATGTACATTTTGGATAACAAAGCCTTGGCTAGTCAAGGCTGAAGACTAAGATGTGAATACTGTATTCCCAGAGAAGCTTAGGGTGCTTCCAGGGGAGCTCAGTCTGCTGAACAAGAGTAACCAAGATGACAAGGAAGATCAGCTCCATCCATATAAGCAGCTCTCTGAGCCATAGAGGCCCTTCCAAAACCTAATGTTCCAGCTGTCATAGTGCTAGGAAAGAGTAGTATGAAATTCCCTTTGGAATGTTTTTGATATAGTTTCAAAATGGAGGACAACAAGTGAACAGCCAAAGCTGTGCAAGAGAGATCCTTACTTACATGGGAATGTCAGTCTCGGTGGGCTTGGCTGTCTGTGGGTGCCAGCCTGGAACTTGCTTTTTGGTAGTGCCATACCTCAGAGATGCTGGAAAAGGAAAAGAAAGCAGCAACGACTTGAAATTTCAGCATCATTTCTGGATGGTTCATCAGACTGCCATGCAAACCAAGCTCCTAGAGAAAAATTGTAAATTTTTGTTGAAAACTACTGCTGTGTCAGAGGTTGGGATGATCCCAGCTGCTGGGGGTGTGGGAGGGGCTGGAGAGTGGTCTGGGAGCTGAGGCAGGTGTGCAGCCCATAAAACACTTGCAGATATCCTGCCATGCTTCCAGCAGTTTTGCAGTCCTTACCTCATCTCTGGAATGCTTCAGAGCAGCCTTTGGACAGGAGTTGAGAGCCTAAACGAGAGGCGTGGGACTCCAGGCGGCTTTTCAAAAATGCCGTTTATTGCATAGAAGGAGTTCCAGCAATCTCGGGTTGTGGGTGCAGAGCCACGCCTATGAGCTGCAGCTACAGCCTAAAGGCATGCCTGAAGCCACTTTAGTTCTAGTTACAGTGCATTACAGACTTCTCTTTGCTGAGCATCTTAATACATAACAACCAATCCATGCCTTTACTATCACCTATAGCCTTTCCCAACTACTAACATTAAAATATTCACATCACTATTCTCCAGTCACAAAAGGTTAGTATGGTACAATTTTAGCTAGAAGTAGTTTTTCAGTTTTCTTGCAGTGGAAAATTCTGAGACCTTTTTTCTACTTGCAACATCGGCCTGTCTATTTACTTCTTGTATCTTTTTGCTTGGTAAAAACATCTCTTGTTTGAGGTGGGCTTATTCTTTGCTCTAAGTCATAAAAACCTTTCTTCACTAACATGCCCTTTGCCTTCTTAGTTATCCAGTAAGACTGGCTCAGCAGTCCTCACATTTAGACATCCATTATTCTTCTATATCAAAACTTGCTTCCATCTCTATTTCAGAGTCTACATTCATAAATCTTTCTGCCAAGCATACATATCTGTGAGACTTTCTTGTCAAACTTTCATCCATCCCAACACAGGGGTTTGGCTGTTCCAAGTGTTTGTTGCAACCAGGGACCTGGTATGGCAGGTGTTTGTGGAACAGCTCACCAGGAACACCCTAACCCTCCAGATAACTGCATTGCACAGTTCTGAGGGATGTGAGACTGCCTATGCCATAACTGCTGCCTCATCCTTAGCTCCTATAGACAGTTATGTCCTTAAGGGAAGAGAAGAGCTTGTCACACCAGTGGCTGGCTCTGTCCACACCCATCCTGCCTGTGTACACAGCCCAGGGCATGGGCATTTGAAACTGCACCCCGAGGGACCCAAGTGAATGGTAATGTGAGATGATTTCTCATCTCAGGACGTTTTGTTTTCCAGCTTCTCACAATCTCCAGCACTCGAGCTGGACAAGTTTCTGGAGGATGTCAGGTAAGAGGGATTTTTTAAAAGACAACTTCCTTTGTGTGTGAGACTGGAAAAAATTTGGAGAGGTATAACCTCAGATGCTGCTCCTTCCTTGTAGGAATGGAATCTATCCCCTCACAGCTTTTGGGATGCCACGACCCCAGCAGCCCCAGCAAGTCGTGGTGAAATCTCCCATTGCTCCCCCGTCAGTGAAAACCCCAACTCCAGAGCCTGCTGAGGTGGAGACCCGCAAGGTAAACTCCAGGGGCTCTGTCTCGCACTCCCGTCGCCAGGCAGGGGTGTGGGGTGGCTCTGATGGGTCCTGTGTCTCTGTTCCAGGTGGTGCTGATGCAGTGCAACATCGAGTCCGTGGAGGAGGGGGTGAAGCACCACGTATGTTCCTACGTCTGGCTGAGCTGGGGGAGGCCGGGGCAGCTGTGCAGGGCTCACGGCTCTGATGTGCTGCTGCTGCTGGGGTAACCCTGCACTGCTGCAGCTGCCACTGTCAGCACCCAGAGCCTGACCCAGGCCTGTGCCTGCTGCTGACCTGGCACTTGGGCCCACCCTCAGGTCCTGGCTTCCAGCGCAGGGTGGTGCTGCCAGCTGCAGTTCAGGATGGAACTGGCTGTGGCTTTTCTGTTAGATCCCTGTGGGGCTCTGGACGGGTGGTTCCCATTCCAGGGGGCATTCCTAGGGCTGCTTTGGGCTTGCCGTGACAGCCTGCAGAACTGCAATTCCTCATGAGAATTTCTTTGCCCTGCAGCTGACACTGCTGCTGAAACTGGAAGACAAGTTGAATCGACACTTGAGCTGTGACCTGCAGCCCAGTAAGTACCTTCTTCAGCCCAATAAGTACCCTTCTGCCCCAGCCAAGGTGCAGTGGGGCCAGCAGCACATTTGGACCAAGGACTGACACCTTTCCTTGTG
Organism: Tichodroma muraria; assembly: GCA_013390105.1. NCBI lineage: Eukaryota > Metazoa > Chordata > Aves > Passeriformes > Sittidae > Tichodroma > Tichodroma muraria. Next base: position 123,720 of record WAAG01080625.1, read on the forward strand.
CTGCAGATGACAACATTCAGGAGCTGGCAGCTGAACTGGTCCAGCTTGGATTCATCAGCGAGGTAGGCAGGGGCTCAGGTAGGGCTATAGGCCTGTGTTCCTTTCTCAGAGTTCAATGGTTTATGCCACAATGGTTTTTTCAGGGGGAGGAGGCAGGAGGAATAAGCCAGGTCCCTGCCCTGGGGGACTCCAGCCATGCTCTCAGTTTTGAGTGGTTGGGGCTTACCCCTCACTGTCCTTGTTCTCCCCAGGCTGACCAGAGCAGACTCACCTGTTTACTTGAAGAGGCATTTAGCAAGTTCTACTACACTCGGAATGGAGCCCTGACGGCCGTGACTGTGTCATCTTAGCCCCATGGCTCCTGGGCGGCCAGCGTGGCCTCGCTGCCTGCGACCCATCTGTGTCTGCCCACCACTGTTGGGCATCCGCAAGACCCCAGCTGCAGTGCTTGGAAGCTCATCCTGCATGTGCCGTGGCTGGGCTCATCGACAGTCCTCCCTGCCCGCCTCGTAAAGGGGACTTTGCGCATCAGTATTATTTCCAGCCCTGTTTTTGTTGGGATTTGCCAGGTTGTGCTGCGGAGCTGAGGCCTGGCTTGGGGTGTTCTGCAGCCCCACTCATGTGCATGGAGTTTGTTCTGTTTGAATTGTACAAAGTGTCTTTTGCACAGCACAGAAATGGGTTTTTTCTTTCTTTTTTTTTTTCTTTTTCTTTTTTTGTTTTCCTTTTTTTTTTTTAATTTAAAGGTAAGCAGGGGTGAGCCCCTAAGCCCTGCACCCCCGGTCACTCCCACCCATTCCCACGCCCTGGGCCCAGGGCTGGCCGGGCTCGTCCCCCCTCCCCGCCCGGCGCTTCGCTCCCGCCGCCGGCTGCACTTTGTTTACTGGTTAGCACCCGCCCGGGCCGCGGCGTGTCCTGGTCCCGGGCTGCGGCCCCGCGGCCCCTGCAGCCCCCGCCCTTTCCGCGGACTCCCGGGCCTGCGGCGGCCCCGGGGCCCAGGGTCGTCCCGGCGCACGGCGGGGCCGAGCCGCGGCTCCCGCATCTCATTTCTATCATTTCCTATTTTTAATAAACTGTTTNCCATCGTGCACGGCTCGGTCCTGCGGCACGTGGCCGGCGCCCGCCGCGCTGTCACCCCCGAATACGCGGCCGCCAACGTGGTGTCGGTGTGCTCGGGACTGCTGGTGAGCGCGGCCGGACCGGGCGGGGGGCGGCGGGCCCTGCCCTGCCCGGGCTCCGCTGAGCGCGTGTCTCTCCGCAGAGCATCGCCGCGGGCATCGTCGCCATCCTGGTGTCGCACAACCTGTCCCGGGCGGCCCTGGTGAGTGCGGGCCTGCGGCGCCGAGCGGGCAGGGGGCCTCAGCGCGGCCCTGCCCCGCCGGCAGCCGCTCCCTTGGACCTTGGCCCCGCGGGCTCCTTCCGCGTCGGCGGCAGCTGCCGGCGCTGCAGGTGTCGCATGTGCCCGGCTCGGCCCTCCGGCCGCTCCCGGAGGGTGGGAGCACCGTCCTCGGGCAGAAGCGCTTCGGTGGGCGAAGCTGCAGATCGGGGATCCCGGGTGGGCTCGCAGGGCAGGCGGGCACGGGGTGGGCTGCGGCTGGGGGTTCCTGGCACGCGGCCAGGCATGTGTGGGGGTCTCCACGGAGCCCGGGAGAAGGGGCGTCCAGTGGTGCCGAGCTCACAGGGGACGAAGGATGCGAAAGGTGCGAGAGCCTCATCCAAGGTCAAGGCTGAGCCTCCTGGAAGAGGCAGGAGATGGCGTATGCTCCCTCGGGGCAGCAATTCTCCAGGGCCATAGGTCCCGGCCTGAGCGTTTCCCCGAGCTCGTGCCAGTCCCGACCGTCTTCTTGCCGCCTGCAGCACTGGGCCCTGCTGAGCGTATCTCTGCTGAACTGCCTCCTGTCCACCGCGTGCAGCGCGGGGCTGGCGCTGGCCGTGGCCCTCACGGTGCACAGCCGGGGCACACACCTGGTCAAGGGCTGCAACAGCTCTGCGCTGCCTCTGGACGCCCGTGCAGCCATTGCGACTAATGACTGTCCCTTCAACACCACGCGCATCTACGTGAGTCTGCAGGGTCGCTGCACACCCCGCTTCTCCCATCAGCCTCTTTCTGCTTCCTCTCGTCTTTCTTTTCACTTTCCCTCCTGCTCCCCTTCTCTCTCCCTCTCCCCCTTCTTTCCCCTGCTGTCCACACAGTCTCTGCTGAGTTCAGACAGCCTGGTGCAATACCGACGTTCCTCTGACCCCCTGCTCTGCAGGACACAGCCCTGGCCCTCTGGATCCCCTCCTTGCTGCTGGCAGCCGCAGAAGCCGTGCTCTCGGGCAGGAGCTGTTTGGTGGCTCTAGTCTTCCAGGGCATCGGGCCCTGTGCACACAGCTATGGCAAGGAGCAGGTATGCCCCGTTGAGCTGGACAGATCTCTCTGTATCGCCACCAGCCCTTTGTGCTGCATTTGCAAGGTGCTGGGTTCTGCTGGGAACAAGGAGGCTCTGCAGCAGTAGCAGGGGGATGCTCAGTTGGAACCTCTTCTAGCCAGCCTAAGTGCCAGACCTGCACCCCTTCATGGGGAGTTTTAGAGGGACCCTCTTCTTCATCCCCCTGGTAGCCAGGCCTGTTCTTTGTGAAAACACTGCCCATCGCATGTCCTTGCCACCCTACAGTTCTTTTTTTTTCTCTCTAGCTGGCCAGGCCAAGTACAGTAATGGAGAAGCCACTCCGTGAGAGGCAGCAGCTCCTGGCAGGACTTGCTGAGTCTCCTGCATAGCTGGAGAGGTGAGTGCACCATGTGGGCTGTGCTTGGGACGGGGGGAACAGGCTCTGCCGTCAAGAGGGCCCATGCCCACACCAGCCTCCCAAACACGTCTTGCTAAGAACGTGGGCAGAGGAGTCAGTGTGCTGCTGGGCCCTGCAGCGCAGCCTGGCACTGACACATGCTCCTTCACTCTCAGGTGGTGCTGCAGGAGTGCTGCAATCCAGCAAGGTCGGGGGCAAGGTGCTGTCACTCCTCTTGCAGTGTCGGTGTGCGTGAGGTGGGGCTGCAGGGGTGAGGGGTATGTCTTGCCCCCTCTGCCCAGCTCCACCACTCGACCTGGGACAGACCCTGCAGGTCAGCAGGTGCCCTGGGCCCCAGATGCTCTCCCATCCTCTCCCCAAGCTGCCAGGCCCTTCCTGGTGTTCTGAAGGCTCTGTCAGTTTCTGTCAGCAGTGATGGGGGTGGGCAGAGGTGCTGGGGCCCAAGTCCTGGTGCCATTGCAGGCATGGAAGCTGGCTGTGCCTGTGCTCAGACATGGCAGGGAACAGAAGGGGAAGAATCCTTGTCGTGTGGATCTCTAGTTTTCTTGAACAAATAAACTTTTCATTTCCACACTGGCTGTTCTGAGTGGCTCTGCCAGGTGAGTGCTGGTTGGGACAAGGCCTGCCAAGGGAAGGAAGGTGCAGCTACTCTGTGAGTCCATCTCTGTGCTTGCCACTCCCCAAGCACAGGGACATAGACAGAGCCGTGGCCTCAGTGTGAAAGTCACCCATGGACGTGGGGGTTGAGAAACATGTATAGGGTTTACAGCCCTGTGCCCAGCAGCAGCAGGTGTTCTGGGCTCAGCATCCTCTGGCAAACAGGAGCACTGCAGGGCTGAGAAAACATGTTTATTGGATGTGGAATGTGCTGAGTAACAGGCCTGAAAGCTGCCCTGTCCTGTTCACTGGAATGAGAAGCTGGTGCTTGGGAGTCCCCCACACCACCGTCGGAGGAACTCGATCACATCCTGGCCCGCAGGGCTGTGGGATGTCTGCAGAAAGAGAGAGGCCTTGGCACTGGAAGGGGGCAGCCCCGTGGGCTGGCAGGACTGGGTCTGTTAATCCCCACTAAGCAGCACTGTCAGGAGAGTGCAGTAAACTGCCCTGGGACAGTGACTCAACCAGGATGCTGTGTTGTCAGCATGAGGGTCTGGACCCCACCCACAGCCTGTCTCCTTGCCTGTGGGGTTCTGGCTCACCTTGACAGCCATCACGAATTTGTACCACACATCCTTCTTCACTTCTCGGCCTGGCCTCAACTCAATCTTGTTTCTTAGCACTGGGTACCCTGGGCACAAAGTGACACATTCAGAACAAGCAGCCCCCCAGCAGGCCCTCACTTGATGCACCCCTTCCTTGTGCTATTGCTGGGGCTGCCCCAACAGCACAGTGTGCTGGGGGGAATAATGCTGCCTTGGTCTCTAGAAGACCAAAATGAAGGGGTGTCCAAAGTGGTGGGATCAAATGAAGATTAAGGCTGAACTGCCCTTGGACAGTGACACCCAGGTGAGTAGGTCCAATGATGGCAGCCAGCTTCTGACTCTTGGAGCCAGAGCCCTGTTCCTGCTGGCCCACTCCTGCTCCCCCTTCTCTGACCCTTTTTAAGTCCTGCACTGCAGAGCAGGGCCAGGTGCTGCCCATTCCCAAGGGTCTGTGCTGGCCACTCCCTAGGCAGGGCTGTGCCAGCCTGAGCCATCACTGAGCCACCACTGAGCCACAGAGTGGCTGAGGTCAGAATTGCTCTGGGGTCCGTATGGTTCAACTCCCTGCTCAGCCAGGGCCACCCCAGCCCAGGGCTGTGTCCAGGACTTTTGACTGTCTCTAAGGCCGGTGATCTCACAACTTCTGTGCAACCTGTTCCAGTGGTCACTCACCCCCACAGTAAAAAAGAGCCCTGTTCCCCACAGCCAACAGTCTCTCCACTCCTCTTACAGCACAGCCCACACCTCCTCCCAGACCCACCCTGCAGCATGTTCCCACTCCCTGCACAGCACTGTGTCATCTCTTGTCTGAGTGAGCTGGCCTGGAGCTTACCTGTTAGCACGCAGGGCAGGGAGTGCACCCCGGTGCCCGCTGCTACCAGAGAGGCTTCGTAGGTGTTGCGCTCGTCCTGCGGCAGCACCTGCTCCAGCTGCTGGTCCATGGACATGGTGAGCACCCAGTCCCTCACCTCCTCCCGCTGCTCCTCCTGTGGGGAAAGGCCAGTGCAAGGCCTGGGGTTGTGATGCTGGTGGCCAGCTGCAGCCCCGCAGCAGCAGGGAGCACATGAGGACATGGGTGTGCATGGTGCACAATGGTGGTTGAGTGTATGTGTGTATGTTGGGGAGCATGAGTGTGTGTGTGTGTGTGTGCGCGCACGCGTGTCTGTGCAGGTGTGTGCATGCTTGCAGTGGGGGTCAGGCAGAAGGTGGCAGTTCTGGGTCCGTTTCCATCTCCTGCAGTCTCTGCAATCCCAGCCTCACCCCAATCCCTGTTCAGAGGGACCTGAAGCATCATCACTGCTCACAGGAGCTGAAGAAGACAGGTGACACTCACAGGCACATGCTGATGGGCTGGAAGTGGCACTTCAAAGGGAATGTCTGTCCTCTGAAAATCAGAATGGTCCAGGGAATTCAGGTTCCCTTCTTCAATGGCCTGGGAAAGAAGGGGTAGAGCGCTGGGCAATGCCAGTCGTAGTTTCATGATGAGGTTCATGGTGAAGATGCCCCTGCCTGTTTGTGCTGCGGTGACCAGGCCCTCCTGTGATCCATGACCACGCTGCAGCGTCTCTCAGACACTGCCCTGCTCAGATGGCCTCAAAGAAGGGAGAGATGTAATCGGGTGCTTTTGTTTTCCCCCAGCTGCTGCTGACAGCACTTGGGAGTCTGGCACAGTGAGGTCTGTCAGCTCCCTTGGATTTGGTGTTTCTGATGGCAAACCTGCTGGTCAAGGAAGGGACTGAGGGGACTCCTGAGTCTTGTATGACAGAGGCCAAAGCACTGGGTCATGGCCTCCACCTCCCAACTAGTTTTTCTTCTCTTGGAACAACTTGAGTGAGATCACCCTGAAAGCTGTAATGGCATCTGCAGCTATGGGATTTCATAGGCCTGAGGATTTCAGGCCTAAATTGTCATACCAATGTGCTCTTTGGTCCCATGTGCGTGGTGGCATTGGCATACCCAGGGTGACCTAGCCAGGGCTGTGCAGATGCCCTACATGGTGGGTCCTCCCACAGGTTCTGGAAGGAGGACCCAGGTTGTGGAGGGTTCCCCCTCCTCTCCAGGCACACACTGAGTGGGGTTCGGGGCTCTCTCCATCAGTACGAGCTCCAATGTGCTGCCACGCAGGAGCCTCAGGTGTGCCCTGGCCAGGCTGGGTGTCTGTGGTGGCCCTATTGTCATGTTAGAGACAGCCCTCCCCCCACAGACCATACTCACATCTGAGAGGTCCAGGAAGCGGTTCAGGAAGACAAATGCCATGTTCTCCCAGCTGACTGCCTGGTACGGAGAGGAACCCTGAGTGAGACTGGGCAGCTCATCCTCACAGCCAATTCTTCTCCCAGAACCATGGCTGTGAAGGATATGGCTCTGTTCGTGCCAGTGTCCTGCCTGCAGCTCAGGGAATGGACAAGGAGATTGCACATTCCAGCTCGCCATCCCCAAAGACTGAATCCCTTGGACAAGCAGCTCACTACCACAGGCTGTCCCACAGAATGGAGACAGGCATTATGACCAGGCTGGATGGGGCTCGGAGCAGCCTGGTCTAGTGGAAGGTGTCCTTGCACAAGCCAGGGGATGCAACAAGATGAGCTTTAAGGTCCCTTCCCACCATTCCATGATTCTATTATTGTACAGCCAGTAGGCAGTGAGGTCATGCTGCTGTCCTTGCCATGTGCCACAGCTCCCAGGCAGACTGTCAGACACTTGGGTGATGCAGAGCAGAGCTGAGCAGTCTCACATCCACACCAAGAGAGCCATAATATGGCCTCTGTCCACCCCTGAGTCTTTAGGTCCCATCTGCTCACTGGCTGAGGTCTGGCCAGCTGCTTGAGGAACAGCCTCCAGTAGCAGAGTCCAGCAGCCAGGGGAGGATTTAAGAAGATAAAGTCAAGAGTCCCTGAGCCCAGGGTGCCCTATGTCCTTCTCTGGTCCAGTGGCAGGTAGCTCTTACCTTGGCAGCTATCCCAGCCTCATAGAAAGCCTTGTCTGCAGGGAGCAGATCCGTGTGGCGCAGCAGGGAAATGGACAGCTGGGCAGCCATGGTGTCCTGGGGACACAGAGGACAGCAAAGCCACAACAATTCAGCAAAGAAAAAACAGGTTGGAAGGGATCTCTTGAGATCACCCCAGACTCACGGCAAGGATTCTCTGCACTCATACATGCCCTGCAGGTAAAAAAGGTCAAAAACTTCAGTCCTGACCCTGAGTTCCCTCACTACAGAACACATGAGACTATCACCTGAGGGTGAAATTCTTCTGCTTTGTAAGCCTTGCTATTTTTCACTAGAAGCCACACCCAAACATCCCCCATCTAAGTCACAGAACGGGTGAGGTTGGAAAGCATTGCTGGCTTGACATTTCTGGCAGTTCCCAAGTCCTGCCCCTAGCCCCTGTCAAAGCAGAGGCAGCTACATGCCTAGCTCAGGAACATGCCTGGTCAGGTTTTGACCATCTCAAAGAACAGGGACTCTCCAACCTCTCCAAGAAACCTATTCCAGCCATGGTCTCAATCAATTTTTTCTTGCATGCAATTATGTAAGAATTTTGGAGCAGGGGTGAGGAATTAAAGAGTAATTTCACTTTTCTGCTGCCAGATACCCATTGTCACACAAGAATTGTCATGGCCACCCCTTCTTCATGGTCCCAAATAGACCGCCCAACACCTCAACATTCCACAGCTGGGGAGATCTGTACAGGTTTCCAAGACATCAGACTTGGCTCTTGCTGTATGACATGCTTCTGGACCTCCAACACCCACACACACAGCCATGGGAAAGTCCCAGTCTTCCTTGTGGCTTTCACTGGGGTCCTTTTCCTTTTCCCAGCCTTCTCCACCACAACTCCAGTCTCGCATCCATCCAGAGCTCTAGAACAATTCCACAATCCCACATGGATCACCACCAGAAGGGAGGCCAAAAACAAATCCCAGTGCACACAAGACTCCAAAATAGTCACAGGGCCTTGTGATGCCCCCACACAGGTCCACGAGTTCCCAAAGCCCCCCAAGAGGCCCAGCACTAAGTACCTGCTAAAGCCCTGGGCAGACAATCTGCTCTGAAGACCATGTGTGAAGCCCAGCAGCTCTCGGAGCCCCGGAAAGAAGAGATGAAACCATCCCTCTCTTGGGAAGACTAGATTTTTTGTGATCCCCAGTTTTCTCCTGGCACCTCTGCTCTCACAAGTCATGCCAAGCACATGGATCAGCTCCTGCCCTGGTTTCCAGCTCAGCCACAGTGGCTGGGGCAGTACCCATGGTAAGTAGAAAAGACCATCTACAGTTCCACCTGCTAGTGGTGGGCTCCCAGATTTTTGCAGTCCCATTCTCATGCATCCATGATGTGTGATCTGTGAAGTGGAATAGTAGCCTATGAATAGCCCTGAAATCCCCATGGGGTTCCTCACTCTGGGTGGTGACCTGGCAGAGAAAATTCAAAGCCTCACCAGCTGCTTCAGGCCCTGCGTGGCGGAGCGGGTGGCGCAGTAGTGGGAGATCAGCAGCATCCTCTCAAACTCCTCATGGGCCGGAGCGTTTGCCTCGCTGGACTTCACTAGGTTTTCACACTGAGAAGAGAAAATGAGAGGAGCTGGAAGCAGGAGAGCACGAGGGCACTCTTCATCCACATGAGATGGGGAAGTCAGGAGAGAGAAGGATCTGAAATATCAGACACCTCTGGGACTGAACAAGCCTTGGGTGCTCTGGGTCCGAAAGCATGCTGAAGGAAAGAGGCTGTGGGGGCAAGGGAGAGTCACCAGTACTGCAACAATAGCCAGCACTGGAAGCAGGGGAGAGTCTGGATGGACAAAGCGAGGATTTTTTGATTTTGCTTATACTCAAAGTAGGTATTTGTTGGACAGAAACAGAGATAAAGCAAACATGGGCTCTGGCTGAGGTGTTCTGGACAGGAATGAAGAGCAGAAGGCTCTAAGTATCCACGGGCAGATAGGGAGGACATGTATTTTCCAGGCTCAGTAGCTCTGTGCTTTCCCCATGCAAGCTGCTGAACATGGGTGTAGGAGAAGAGGATGTCACGACAGCTATGTGGCAGTGGCACATGGAGCTCTGCAAGGGCCGATGTCCAGACCCACTCCTAGGATTTGGCCTGGAGCATAGGGTCTCCTTCTCTGCCTTCTCTTGCTCAGCCACATCCACTTCCCAGGATCCTTTTTTCCTACTGTCCACACTGCCAGCTCTTTACCCTCAGCTTGGATTCCTAGAAACACTGCCCATGTCACCTATTGAGAGACTGGTTCTTCTTCCTGCTCAGTCAACAGCCCCTGGGGGCTGGAGCTGAATAGGCAGAGGTGGCCATGGCCACACTTACCAGGCTGAGGAGCATATCCCGTAGGTCAGCCCAGCTGGAGTATGCCTCAGCACAGTTCATGCCAGGAGCATTCACCATCTCCGCAAAGAGACGTTTATAAATGTTGAAATTCTGCAACAAAAAGAAGTGTGGAAGGAGACAGATGGGGAGTCAGAAGACTCTAGAGCTCTCCTGCTGCCAAGCACAGGCCAAGAAAATGGCTCACAGAGTGGCAGTGCTGCAGATCAGTGGCTGGAAGGGGTACTGGGGACAAGGCAGGGAAACAGGAAAGCATGGAAGGATGCTTCCTGCAGCCAATGCTCTCAGAGAGGCAAGTGGTTCCTTTTGTTCTGAACTTGGTGCTCAAGGTGCTCAAAACAAACACAAACACTCAACTTCCCCCACTCCTTCCCGTGGAAAACACGCTGGGAGATTTCCTTCAGCCCTCTGGAAAAATCCATGCAGGGCTGGACATGCTGAACACGAGGCAATCCCAGTTCAGGCTGGGAGCCCAACCCGTGCCGCAGGTCACAGTACGCTGGGACAGCCCACCTCGGGATGCCGTGATGCCCTCATTACCTGTGGGTTGGCAGGTGCCCCGTGGAGGACGTAGAGGCGCAGGGCTTTATCCCAGCTGCCCTCACAAATCAGCTGTGTTGCATACAGAGCCACGTACTTGTGCAGGACTTGATAGCTCTGGAGAAGACACACGGAAAGCAGCAGCATGAGACTCATGAACTGAAGGCTTGCCACTTGGTAGGAATGGATTCAGCTGTGTACTGCACAACCCCACGCACCCAAGTCCCAAAGGGTGAAACAGGTAACCAGAGCCAGGCTGCCCTAAGCACACCTGGTGATTAGGGTGATTTGGGCCCTACTGACACCTTTACCTTGGCTAGCTGATGCTGATCCTTCACACATGCAAATACAGCTGTTTTCCAGCTGTTTACCACTTGCCAAAGGAATACTGCCAAACACCTGAAGGATGCAGCACCTCTACTATGTGTCAACAAGGCTACCAACTGCAAAGCAACCCTTAGCCTAATAAAGAAAGTAACTGAAACCCTGGGTGAAGATGTTTGTAATTTACGAAGCTGCTCTAGTCCATTATCCACGCATCCATATCCACTGGAGCTGTCACAGCTCCAGGACTGCAGACCATAGAGTGCAGCTCATACCTGTGCTGACCCCATACACACTGCTGAGGACTGCTGTTGGCCTCACAGAAATGCAAGTGAGGAAAGAACTTCTTCACACATGCAATAAACAGAGCAATGAGAGGAAGAAAATGGCACAAAATGTGCAATCCTGTTAAAAACTGAGCAATGGAGGCAAGTTTATTATGCAGAAGAAAGACCAGTGTGCCAGCAGATGTCCAGAACTTGAACACCCAGATGGGATGCTGGTGAAGCACCATGTTCAGTACAGGTTGCGACAAAGATTAGGTCTGGTATGTGACCTGTTTTGATAAATGTACCATTTTTGCTGTATAATCACTGTAGAGCAGCTGAGTCAAAGTGATTACATTCTGCACTGGTTACAGAAAAGGGTCATGCTAATGCTCTCTTAGAGGCACGAGCAGACACAAAGATCTTAGGCTCAATGTGGCCTTGTGGTGCCCAACACAATAAACTGAGTCTCTCCCATTGAATGGAGTGTGCAGTTGTTCTCTGTGGCTCCTGATAAGCAGCATGTCAATAGGGGAGCCTCCCAAGAGAACAATGGCTACAACAGGGACCACCTGTATCACAGAGAAGCCCATGTCTAAGAGACATCAAGTTCACTCTAGCAGAACCCAAACTTAGGTTACTGGAACCAAAGTTATAAAACCACAGTCCCAGACATTCCCAGTGCTTTTCCAAGGCTTCAGTGCTGGTCTGAGTGACAAGTTGTGATGTCCCCACCAACTGCAGGTGCTGTTGCCAAGGCTGCCCTGTTATTCAATCTGAACCAATACCTCACTCCAAAGAACTGTCTGCCCTTGGTTACCTCCATTATCAACAACTATTGACCAATAACTGTTCAATAACCAATCACCAATCAATAACCACTGTATACAAACCATCCCTCAAAGTACATCCTGGTAATCAAGAGCTGTCTTCTCCTGTTACTGCCTTGAAAGAGCACTGTAAAACAGTTTCATTTTGCTTTTTTCCATTTTATTACTCAGCTGAGGTAATTTTGTTAGTTTCAGGTCAGTAAAACTGAAAAAATGTCAAATTTGCTTTCCTGACTAGGATGTCTCATTCTGACTGACACCACCGCTCTCAAGAACATAGAGAAAGAAGGCTTTCTTCTACAAATACCTGTTTCCATGGTACCAATTACTTCCAGCCCAAACAACTCATTTAGCTTCTTCCAATGCTCCATTAATCACAAAATTTAAATATGCTTCCAGGTTCTAGCACTTCCCCACTCAGCCTGACTGGCCACGATGGGGACAGTGGGTGTGGTGCTTTCTTAGCCCCTGCAGTGGCTCTCCATGCTGCTCACCCGCTCCAGGGCTCCAGGACCCCAGGTCTGTCCCTGAGGGCTCACACAAGCACTCACCTGCTTAGCTGCGACCTCCAGGCACTTTTCCCACTGGTCCTGCTTTGCATATATATCCAGAGCCGCCATGACATCAATTCCCACCAGCTGAGGATGGAAACAGACATAAATTCACTGTGCAGGCCACACTTCCTGCTCACATCCATGCAGGCACCAGGTCACCCATGTCTTTTTTTTCCAGACACAGTCTCTTCCCCTCCATGGCATGAAATTACAGAGCCTGTGTGACCCATCTTCCATTTAGAGGGACCTGGTCAGCCTGAAGAGGTTGGCCCATGTGAACCTGATGAAGGTCAACAAGGCCAAGTGACAGCTGCTGCACCTGGGTCAGAGCAACCCCATGCACAGATGCAACCTGGGTGGAGAATGGATGGAGAGCAGCCCAGAGGAGAAGGACTTGGGGCTGTTGGTGGACAACAAATTGGACATGACCTAGCAATGTGTGCTTGGAGCAACCCAATCTAGTGCAAGGTGTCCCTGCCCAAAGCAGGAGGTGGAATAAGATGAGCTTGAGATAAGCTTTAAGGTCCTTTCCCACTCAAACCCTTCTATGATTCCGTGGTCTGGCATGCAGTAGCCATGGCTCACAGGCACGTACAAACTTCTCACTCCTACTCATAGTAAGGCAAAAGGCCCATGAGAAAGGCCCCAAGGATCTGCACAGGTCCTGACATCACTCCCTAGTCTGTGAGATATCCCAAATACATACCGAATCCACCTTTCCTTGTTTTTTTAAATACTCCTTATAACGCTGGTCCACGTACTCCTCTGACCTGTGGGTAGAAAGAATCGCAAAAGCAAGTTTCATGTCTTGCATCAGTGCAGAGGCTGGATTCAACCTTGGAACCAGTAGACTTCCAGCTGTGCTATGTCTTGCTAGCAGGCTGCTGGTGCAGATGGATGGGGAAGGGTCTAAGCAGCTCTTCACAATATAATATGTGAGGAGAAGAAGGGATCACAGGGCTTTCAGAAGGAAGTGCATGCACAGAATTATGGCAGGGAAAAGGGAGATAGGGATAGGGGTGACACAAAAGGGGATAACAATCTCTGTGGGATGGGTGGCAGTAGAAAAGTGTCAGAATGTTAAACGGCTTGGGAAGGGTAGCTGTGGAGAATGTCCCCTGTCGGGCCTGGGAAGGCCACTGTGGGGAGAATCCAGGAAACCTAGGGGCAGCAGGACAGTCTAAGACAGGAAAAGGGATCAGCTGGGGATAGGAGGGGGAACAAGAAGGGTATAGTTTGCAAAGTTTAGGGCATACCTGGGGTCGAACTCCCTGGCCATGTGCTTGGCTTTGCCCCATTCCTCCCCTTCAATGAAGGCATCGATAGCTTCTCGGATGAGGTCCACGTTTAGGTAAAGCTCAGCTGCCTGCAGGGCCAGAGACAGTTCCATGGGAGACAAAAGCCCAAGGGATCCCTGTATCCCAGGCTGAAGCTGGTGCTGAGTCACCACACGGACACAGCATGAAGTCTCTTCCCAAAAGATAAGCCTCTCCTCTGCTTCCTGCCTCCTCCCAAGGCTTGGCTCTCTCACACTATTGCAGGACTTGATTCATTCCCCTCTTTCATCCTCCTTGAAGATTCTGCATGGCCTACCTCTAGATAAGGCCATCCACCCACCCATCACCTCAGGATGTGACTTGACCTCCTTCCCTTGGACAGAGCTCTCTCTTCCAATGTCACTACTTCTTCACCAGTCTGGGGGCAGGAGCCAGTCCTCACCATGCTGTATTTCTTCATGGCCACCAGCTGAGGAGCCACAGTCCGTGTCACTTCCATGCTCTGTGACCGATCCAAGAATTTCACGGCCAACTCAGCAGCCTGTGAAGAGAAATTGTCAGCAGCTTAATTGATAAAAATGGTGGGAGAGTGGGATGAAGCTGGAAAGTGCTCAGTCCCAGCTGAAAGACTGACAGTTGGAAGCACTTGAATGATGGAGGAGGGGGAGAAATGGCAGGTCGTTTTGACAAGTCAGAGGAGCAAAGCCCAGCTACTTTCCCACACAGGAGAAGATCAGACAAGGACGTAATTGTTGTTGAAGCTGGTACAAGGACATGGGTGTGAGTGAAGAGTATGAGCAAGAACACAGCACAAAGGCTGGTGGCACAGAGCACAAGGTGCTCCTCTAGCAGGGGCTGAGCCATGAAGTGCAGCTCTTCAGTGCAGGGAGCTGTGGGCACACACACGTGGGCCTGCCACAGGCACTGGTGCCAGAGCAAGGGAGGCAGCACCATGCAGGATAAGCGCAGTCTGTCATGGCTCAAGAGAACAGCTATGAAGGCTTTCAGCCCTGCAGTCACTGCAGCCTGCAGGCTCTCCTGTGCTCTGCAGTGCAGGGATCTCTCAGGTGCACTCAGGCTGGGGAAGAGCTTTCAGGTAGAAGAGCAGGTGAAGGGAATCAGAGCCCCTGATGGTACCTTCAGTAAGCACTTCTCCACCAGGACACTGTTGCTGGGATCCTGCACCTTCAGGTAGCAGTCCACTGCCCTGGCATATTCCCCAGACTGCTCCCACTCCCGTGCCTGCTCCAGCAGCCCTTCAGTTCCGCTGCAGGGAGGAAGGCAGGCTGTCAGCAGGACTGGGATGCTGCCAGAGATCCCGTAGACAGTGTGTAGGGTGTGGGCAGGGAGGTGCACACAACAGGTAAGCAGGGACCTCAGACAGAGCAGAACATGTGACAGAGAACATGAACAGTGCTGAGGAGAGAACTGACCAAAGACCCTGGGGAGATGCAAAGGCAGTACAGGAGACCATGGAGATTTGTAAGTGTGGCAAGATGCCACCTGGGAGACCTTGGACGGCAGAAATAAGCCGCCCAGAGCAACAAGGAAGGATGATAGGAAACCTATGAAGTAAGAAGTCTGGAGTCCTCAGGAAGGAAACAAGTGGATGTCAGGGATCCCATCAGGCTGTTTCTGTAAGGCATCAGCAAAATGGCCATGGGAAGAGCTTCTGGGCTACTTCCTGCAGCCTGACCACAGTGCTCCTTACCTGAAGCCTTTCTTGCCAGCCTCCCTGCCACGCTCCTCCTGCAGCTCTCCCAGTCGACTAGGCATGTATTCCTTGCAGATCCGCAGGGCCTCGCTCCACATGCCGGCCTCCTGCACAGGCACAATGGGGAGGAGTTTTCAACAGTTCACCAGGATCCCCCACACTCCTGCCATCACATAACACATCTAACCCCTTATGCCATCTTGCCAGAGAACTGACTAGAAAAAACAACCACACTAGCACCACCCAGTTCTTTCCTCCCCAAAATGGCACCTATGTCTATCCACTTGCCCTAACCATCTCAGGGGAACATGCTCACCCATTCCAGCTACCTCAGTGGAATGGGTACTTCAGCCTCCAAATGCACCCACCTGTGCTACCCCAAGGACCACCCATATTCTGGCAGGATACATCCTCCATAACTGTGAGAGCACGAAACTACGATGTGAGATCCACTGGTTCAGTCCTTGGGTCAGAATTAAGTTCCTCTAGAAACCCCAAGTAAATGGTTTCTCTTTGGCTACTAAGCTGACAGGGGGATCTGGGAGGTGAATTTCACTTCTTCACCTAAATTGGGTTCTTATCCAGTGAGGAAGGCAATGACGTTGCTACAGACTGCATTCACCTTATAGTACTTTATGGCCAGCTCAGGTCTCTGTGCTCGCAGGAGGAAGGCCTCTGCCTTCTGGAACTCTCTCTGCTCAAAGGCAAACTGTGCCTGTCCGACCAGCACATCAGCCACGCTGTCTGGGTCATGAGCCTCAGCCACACGCTGTGCAGCGTCCCAGTTCTGGTTGTGCACAAACCTGGGGGATGAGATATAACAGTGACAGGAGATTAACAACAAGGATGTCAAGGAGCAGCCCAGTGCTGGAGAGGCAACCAGGCTGGCGTTGCTCAGAGAGAGTGGATGCAGCAGGCCAGGATGTGGAGGACACATACATCAGCACAGCTTCCTTGGGCTTCCCAGCTTTAATGAATTCTCCTTCAGCCTCTTCAAATTTGCCCTAGAGGAGAAGAAATGATTTGTTTGCACACCTTCCTCTTCTGGTATCATCACATGACCTCCTCTACCTGCTGCAGGGCAGGGAGAATTTATGAAACTAAGGTGTGTGGAGCTTGGTGCTGCCATCATGGAGCCCTTTGGACATGCAGCGACTGAAGCCAGAACTGTGACTGCTGCAGCAGCCCAGGGACACCTGCTCAGTTACCTGAGGGACTGGAGAACTTGCACTTGTTCCAGGGGGAAAATTACCTCATCTTCTAGGAACATGGCATACTTTAAGTGGATGTCTGGCATCTTCTGCTTCATGGAGAGGCGGGCCAGTTCAAAAGCAAATTCAAAGACCCTGCAATGAAAGAGAGAAGGACTCTGTGCTGTGAGAGTATGCCTTCATCAAGAACAAGACATCAAGTAGAGCACAAGACACTGGGAGAGGAGAGAGGGGAATACAAGGGGTCCCAAGTGAATTAGCACTGCCCATTCCTCCTGTTCCTGACTAGGAGCTTTTAGAGTCCCCACTAAGGAAATCTGGCTCCTTCATACCTGCTGTTAGAGCCCAAGGCAGAAGCCAAAGACATGTGAGTCTCTTGAGCTCCCAGAGCTCAAGAGCTTTGAGCACAAAGAGCTCAAAGCTTCCCACAAAGATGTGGGAGAAGGGCAGTAATGAACGGCCATACAGGCAGACACCAGGCCAGCTGCAGAGCAGAGCCAAAGCTTTTGTGGCAGGCAGTTACTTATGGTGACATGAGGAGTACCTCCTCTCATGCTCAGAGGCTCTCACAAGCCTTCCCCTGCAGAGGTTAAGGGACAAACTGCATTTGCTTGCCCAGCTCAGACTTGGCACTTAAGAGATTGACACAAAGATGAGAAGTGGGATGTGGCGAGGACGTGGAAGGCCTGTGTGAAGCATGGTGGTGGGAAGACATGTCATCTTCTGGACCTGCAGCTACCATATGCACACAATTATCTTGGCCCATGGGTTTTTTCTCTGGTTAGGCAGAGGGGAGGAAGCTGGCCAGAGGCACCTGCATACCCGCTGTCCGTTGCATGGTCAATGGCCATCTCCAGAAGTCCAAATTTGCTGAGGAGTTTCACAGCTGCCTCTCCACCTAGGCTCTTTGCCCACAGATAGGCCACATGCTTATGGGAGTTTGCACCCCCGTGTGCCTTGGCCACCTGTCCAAAGAAAAGGAAGTGGAAGAAGCCAGTGTGTCTGTTTCACCTTCAGCAGACTGAGCCCCTCTCATGTGTTGCCTGGCGGCATGAGGGAGCACCAAAACCATCTGCTGCCTCCCCATGGACCCTCCTGTGACACCACTGTGCTGGCGAGTGGGAGAGTAAGACAAAGGCATGTATGGTGCAGCAGAACAGCTGCTGCCTCAGCACAGTCCACATCACTGTTTGCACAGCAGAAATGACCCCAGTATTCCATGGCCACACTGAGGAGAGCAATGCTGGGGGGGCTGTGGCCAGAGCAGCACCTCTGAGGTACAACAGGATGCAGTGATCAGGGGCAGAGCAGTGCCTGGAGGAGCAGAAAGGCCAAGGGTCAAACCCTGCTTTTGGACTGCAATGCTGCAGACTGGGAGGCCCACAGGCCTTCCAGGGCTGGGGCAGTTCTGAGGCTGGCAGTTCAAATGTTCTGATCTTGCAGTGAACAGAGACGAAACAGTTCCCACCAGGACCCCACAGCCAGAATCTGACCCTTGCACAGGTGGGGAGCTGTGAATGATTTGTTACCCTGTATGCTTCTTCCCACATGTCATTCACTCTGTACATGTTCACTGTGGTCTTCCAGTCTTTGGCTTCCAGGTAGTGGTACTCAGCCTCCTGCAAGCGCCCCTCTGCCTCCAGCTCCTGCAGCCAGAGGCAATGAGGTAGTGACACTGGTGGTTGTGCATTCCCCCCTCCTCCTTTCCAGACTGCAGTGTAATCTAAGAAATGCTTGTTAGGCCTTGGCCTTGAAAACACCACCTGGACTCAGCATTTCCTGAGCTTATCAGAAACACTGTCTTGCTCCCAGGAACTGCTGTTGTCTAATAAGCTTCTGTTTTCCTTATGACCAGCCTTGGAAAATATTCCTCTTGCCTGAATGGCACAACATTCCTGTTCTCACACTTTCAAAGAAAATGCCAACCCAAACTCTGGCCAGGATGAAACATTGCTACGACTGAAGCCCACTTTCTTGTGAACCTATAAACAGCAGCTCAAAATGAGACCCTTCTGAGCTGTCCTGGGACCACAGTGGGTGATCAATCTCCCTCTGTGGGGGGACACCTCTCAGAGCCAGCAAACTCTCAGGTTTGCTATACCTGGAGGATTGCCAAAACACAATGTGTCCTGGGTGGATAGTTCACTCCTCGAGGTCCAATCATTCGCCCATTGGGAGAGGCAAAGCCCTCCAAAGTGAGGATTTCATTGACCTCAGGGGAATTTTTCACAGGTACCTTGTAGGCACTGACTGTTTCTGTCTGGGTGCATAAAGATGCACATATGCTATAGCAAATCTGAGAGAAATACTGCTTTCTTAGATGTTTAAGTATCTTGGACATCTAAGTAAGTAAGGCCTGTAGGTAGGGTTAAGTTTTAGTTATAAACTTTCTTAAATGCTAAGTGTTGCTCTTCTGCTACGTTGTTATACATGAGTTATAAGCTAAGTGTTGCTAAGTGTTACTCCTCTGCTGAGTTACTAAGTATAACTTCGAAGTTATAAGTTAGGCTAAAGGCTGTTAAGTGTTATTCCTCTGTTAGATTGTTAAGGTCAAGCTATAAATTTAGGTGTAAGTGAAATGTTTTTCTATGTTAAATTGTTAGGCTTAAGGTATAAGTTAAGTTAAAGTACTCTTATATTTGAGTGCTGTTAAGCTTTTAGGCTGCATTTTTTTTTATCCTTGCCCACACTGTCTTTTGTCACCAGCCTCTCCCCCCCCTCCCCCCCGCCCCGACAGTTCTCAGTTAATTTCTGTTGTGGTTGCCTGGATTTTATTTGGTTTTGTTGTTGCTTGTTTTCCCTTGTTGTGCCTTAGCTCTCCTGTAAGCAGCAGAGTGAATCTTGACAACAAACTTTTTGTGCTTTAATGCTTAATATTAAACCTGACTTTTGCTCATACCCTTGCCACTGATTTTTTAAGCTATCTCAAACACCCTTTCATAACAACAATCTTGCCCCTACTTGGTCTAGCTGATGCCCTGCCATGAGATGCACTCACCTTGCCCAGGTGCAGGTGAGTATCTCCAAGTAAGTCCTTGTGGTACTTGGCTACTAGGCAAACCATCTCATCATACATCTTACACTTCTTGTACATGGTGATGGCCAAATCGGGTTCATTCACAGTGATGTACAGCCTGGGAACACAAGCACACCCTTGGCTCAGCCAAGGGCATGACCAGTCCCTGAAATCTTTCTGCATCCTAAAATATCAGCTTTCATTCTCCGTGTGTGGAGAAAGTTCCTCTGGCCATTCCAAACCCCAGTCCCAAATTCTCCTCCTCACCCAGGAAAGGGCTTCTCCTCACTACAGCCAATTTTTCAGGGCTCAGTCTCGGACTGATACCAGTACTGGAAGAAACTCACCTCTCCGCTTCTTTGTACTTGCCCTGTCTCTCCATCTCCTGGGCCTGGGTTATGTACAGCACAGTCACATCCTCCTGGCTCATACACTTGAGTGCCAGCTGCCAAAAGGAACACACAGGGGAGAAATGAACAATTTCCTGACACACGACAGTGAAGGAGAAGGGGAAAACATTTTTCCTTCCCATCTGACAAACAGGTATCTGTGCTATATGCTCTACAAAGAATTGGCAGTCACTTGTCACAGTCAAAAAGCACACAGGACCAGCTCTTGGAGAGGGTCATTTGTGACAGAGGTGCACCCACATGAGGCCATGAGAGAGAGAAGGCCACGGTCAGGATGGGAATATTGGGAACGGATTTCTTGCTGGCTACTGGATGTCCCTGCATGCGTATTTGGGAGGAGTACTGGTTGATCAGGTTTGTACACAAGGCACTAACACCTCCTGATGGAAGACACATCTCACCAAGTGGGGTGAGGTTCACAGAAGCTTTGGCTTCTGACTCTACCTTGTGAGCCTGTTCCCAGAGCCCGGCCTGTGTGTACATGTCAATGGCATCCTTGGTTTGGCCTCCTTTGATGTACAGTTCCTCTGCAACCTGCCAGGAGAAGATCTCACTCAATATATCCAGTGGTGATTCCAGTGGAGCAGTGGTGATTGTGGTCTGTGGCCTCACCTGATACTCCTGCAAAGCTGCATAATGCTGGGCAACCTTGAGGTAATATTTGGCTGCTGTCTGTTTGTCCTGCAAGTCCAAAATGTAGATGGCCTTCTTCCACTGCCGGGCTCCCAAAGCTGCCTCAATGGCCTTAATTGAGCACCTGTCACCAAACCCATCAGTCTTTGGAGTCAGGCAGCAGGCATCTCCTCTAGGTACGCTATGCCAGGGAGACTAGAGCGCTCTGCTGTTTGATTCAGCTTTCTGAGTTAGAGCAACATAAAGCAGCTGAGTAACTGGCAGTGCTAAGGGGGGTGAAAGAACTGGAGCAGCAGGAAAGAGCAATCAGCACTGTAAGACCTTGGGAGAGATGTGGGAAGGTACCAACGGCTGGTGCACACAAGCAAGTGGGGCACTGCGAAGCGCGGTAGTGGGGGTTCACTCAGGCAAACCCCCAGCTGACAGAGGCACAGGTATCAACTTAATGCCCTGCCAGTACCCTGCTGCTCATACAGTCCTCCCCTGCTCCCACCTGGCTTCGATGTAATGGTTAATAGCAGCATCCAGCTGTTTCTGCTGCACCAGATGGTCTCCCCAGGCCTCCTCCAGCTTCAGAACTTCTGCAGGAAATGCCAGGCGAGCCAGCTCCACAGCTGTAAGGAGACACAAGAGCTGTCACGCTGAGGCCAGCAGGGAAGCAGAACCGTGGGGCAAACATCGGCCTTGGATTTGGCACAGGAGGGGAATGGTGACTGTCTAAGCCATCCCAGCTCCAATGGGTTACTCAGCAACCTAGACTCTGTGGAGAGCTGGGTCAAATCCATGCTGGTGCAGTCAGCATGGTCAAGGGCTTGGAAACAAGACACTCTCCTGGGACTGCATGTGCAAGTACAACTATGTGAAAATACACTGAATGATATGATAGATGGAAGCTGCACAGCATCCAGGCATCTCCAGGGCAGTATTTCATGTTGCCACCAAGCCAGAGTACCCAGGCTCCTGCTGGAGATGAAGGGGAGGAACATATTGAGCACAGTACCTTTCAGGAAGGCACTGCCCTTGCCATAGCACTCCAGAGCCTTTTGTGGGTTCCCAATCTTCTCAAACAGGTCTCCAGCCTAAGGACAGATACATTTCTTTGGTTTTGAAACATTTACACTGCCAGTTTCCAGAGCCAGCATCCCCCCACATCATCATACCCTACCAGCTCCACGCACACTCTTGCACCAGCTCTGCCTTCCCAACTAATCAAGTGTATGGGGACTAAGGAACTTCTAGGAAAGACAGCATATGCCAAGACCATTGTCCTCTCTGCTGATTGACCCCAGCACAGCCATCCTGGCACACCAAAGGTTCATTCCCTTCAGTATTTGAATGGTGGCAAGACCACACATCTAGAGAGGAACCGTAATAACAGAGCAAACATATACCAGCCTTTCCTCTATCCATCCACCTCCGACAACCTGCACAGTAGAAGCCACCTGAGTTTGTCATGATGCCCTCCCATCATGCTATTTAATGGCTCTTGACAGACTCTACCTCCACGATTTGTCTAATCATTTCTGGATTATTTATACTTTTGGTAACAACATCCACTAGCTGGGAGCTCCAGTTATTCTTTCAACTGAAAGCTTAAGGAAAGATGACAGGTTTGAAAAAGTACAAAGTTCTCTTGCATCAAAATGAAATGGCCAGAAAATGCTGAAGATATATTGTGACTAGAGAAATGTAATTTATAAAGGAGACATAAAACAAGCTTACAAAAAGCAGTGGTTTTTTTTCACACAACATCTAACTGAACTGGGTAAGTCATAGCCAAAATCATAACTTAAAATCTACACGTGGTTCAAGCAATAATTTGACAAGCTCATGGAAGTAAAATCTATCAAGAGCTCTTAAACACGGAAGTAGAGCTGTTAGGTACATTACTGGCTGCAAACTGCTGGACCCCATGAAAACGCAAGAGGGAAAGTGACACCCTGTATTTGCCTGCCCTGTTCCTTATTTTCCTTTCTTAAGCACCTGCCAGAGGTCACTGTTAGCCAGGATACTGAGCAGTGGGCAGACTCAGCACTGCTTTCTTACATTATGATGTGCTGTGGAAAAAACACCCTTTGGTTTTAAAACTGTCACCTAACAATATGTTGTCAATTTTTGGTCTTATTAGAGAGAACAATCAGATCCCTTCTTTATGACATTCATGGCTCTACAGACAGTCTTCAACTCCTTTGTTTTGCTTCCTTAAAGTCTAAACTTTTCCATTTAGACTATCCTTACGCCGTATTTTACTCTGATATGAGGAAGCACTGACATTTCCACAGTGATACCACATTTTCAGTATGAGTCACCATTCTGCTCCTGTTGATTCCCATCTTCCTAAGGGTCTCCTTGACTTCTACTGACAGTCAATATTCTGGAGACATGTTGCCAATCAGATGTGATCTTTTTCCTGATTAATAACAGTAATTCTAGACCTCACCCATGTACAATAGATACAGTGAGGATTTCCTGATAAATGTTAACTGCAAACTTATCAACACAGAATTACCTCTGCAACCTTCCAGCTCAGTCCCTGTCTCACAGGTGCTGAGGATGGGGTAAGGGCCCTGATGCCCCTAAGCTGAAAGCCCAGTGGGAAGGGCCATTCACCTGTTCGTACAGTTCCCCTCTGATCAGTGCTGTGGAGATCCTGTCGATGACATCCGCGTTGGTGAGCAGCTCATCCCTGCTCATGGCTAGCCGTGCTGCTTTGGCTGGCAGCCCTGCCCGCAGATACAAGCTGATGGCTGCCAGGCAGTCGCCCTGTCCCTCTTGGACCTCCCCAGCCTTCTCTTCCTGCTGGGTATCCAGCAGCCACTGGTAGTAACCCCGACGCAACTTCTCCAGCATGGGGTGCCCCTATGGAGAAACACAGAACTGGCTGACCTGGGTAGGATGAGAGTTTGTCTAGCTCATCCTTCAGGCTCTGAACACCTGGTCACAGCACCAGACCTCTTGTCATCCAGTTACCAGAAACTACAATGCCAGCCCTGTGTACCATGGCACAACCCACTATTTTTTGAAGCCACAGATACTCCTAAACCAATTTCAGTAGCTTTTATCCCTATTCATCCAGGTCTGTACTTACACCAGTGCAACCTTCCCTTCTACTTGGAGCCCTTCTAAGCAGAAGCAAGGTACGGCAGGTGAAAAGAACACAGGCCCTGAATGGACTCCCAACCAGAAGATTTACCAAGCAAGACCAGCCTATAGCCCAGCAAAGCAGTTCTGTACCTTGGCCTTGGCCACTACAATGCATTCGTCCCACATGTGCAGCTCCTGGTACATGTCCATGGCCTCCTCTGTGGCGTTCTGTGTTGGAAAGCAAAGCATTAACCCGAAGGCTCCAGGCTAGGAGCAGACATTGCCATGGAGCCCCCAGAGCAGGCAGGGTTAGATGTGCAGGGAACACTTGAAAAAGTGTACTGTCTCCATTACTTGGATATACATCCTCCCTCACACTCTTCATGCATCTCAGGTAATCCTATACCTGAGGACAAGGAATACCTTTTCTACTTCATGGAGAAAATTCTTGTCCTAGGAACAAGCAACATCTTCCTTTCCTCTTATAGCATAGGGCACACACCTCCCACCCAGAAACAAACAGAACCTTTTCCACTCCTCGCTACTCACTTGTTCCAGGAAGATCATCTCTGCCAGCTTGTAGTTCTTGTCCAGCATGGCCAAGCGGGCCCGCACCAGGTAATGGTCTGTGCCATCCCCACCCTGCAGACAACAGCAGCAAGCTCAGTTTGCTGAGGGCAAGAACAGGCTCTAGAATGGGACATGGAGGGGATGGTAGGTGGAGGCTGGATCATGACAGAAATGAAAGGCAGTTGAGAATCATAGCAGTGACAAGCCAGGACAGTATAAAAAGGCCAGCCTTGATAGGGACCTGGCAGCTGTGGATGGAAGACAGTGTCAGCAGTTTCTACATGAAGAGGTACTGGTCTGTAGCATGACACTGGTGAGCAAGGACACAGAAGATAACGTGCATGCAAACATTTACAGGAAAACTGCTGCCCTGCAGAGCAGGAACAGTTTGACTTACGTGTTCCTGAGCCGCCTGGTCAGCAATGACATTGGTTTCATGCAGAAATCGAGCCTTTGCCATGTTTCCCAGAGCTGCAAAGCATCTGGAAAATGCAAAGCAGTTAGTCAATAACCAGGTTCTGTTGTCCACTTTTGGTCCAAGATAAGAAAATCAGAAACTGGGTAGCAGACTCAGCTCAGCAATGGGAGAGGTGGGGTAGCCCTACTTCAAGAGAAGGGTTTTCCCAAGACCTATGTTCAGATGTGCCCTCTAGCCCTGCTCCATGGGAGAATCCAGGAGCATGACCAAGGCTCATGTTTCACCTCTCCAGGCTTCAGCAATGCCTCAAGCTTGTTCACGTCTGTTAGTTCTCTGAGTCCTTGCTGTACACAGCTTTGGGCTACCATCAACAAAAATTCGTGCTGCAGAGAGAGGTCTTCCCACCCCTGGCTCCAGCATTACCGCTGGGATGAAAAGGCAGAGTCATGGCCTGGCATAAAGAAGACGTAAGTCTCCAATGCAGTGAATATTCCAGACCATACACAGAGCCACATCTTTAGCTGGACCCTGGTTTCTGAGATTCAGTAAAGAGCATGTTGAAGCCATGAAGATGTGATGTACCTCTCTGCAATGTGCAGCTGTCTCGCTTCCAAAGCCAGTCTGCTGAGGGTCTTCCACATGGCTTCAGTCTCTGTGGACATTTCCAGTGTCTCCAAAAATGCACTAGCTCTTGAGACAGAGAGATTTGCAGACTTTCAGTGACAGAAGAGCGCTCTGAGGAAAATTCCAGACTGTGGGACAGGAGCTTCCTAATCAGAGCAGCACTGAAAACAAAGCCAGCTGGGTGTGCCCAGCTGTGAAGAGGACAGTGTAACACAGAGCCTGACAGAGCAGGAGAAAATTCAGAGATCTAGGTTATTCCTACCTGGACTAAGGTACTTAGAGGCAGATGATCAGCAGAAGGCTGTAGCAGTGTGGGACAAATCTAAAACGTTCTGTCTGATACAAGTCCCTGCTGAAAAAGTCTCTGAAGACACAACAGTGTTATGAACACGTGAAGTTTTCTGCCCTGGCCACTTTTAAAAGCTAACAGTGTCAGCAGTACCCAGGTGGCTGCCATGACCGCTTCAGGCCGTCAGTTTCAACTCTGCACAGCTCCTGGATGTTTCCATAATACTGCTACCATCCCTGGAAGGGCAGCAGTAAAAGCACCCAAGCACCACTTCACATCTAGCTGCTCTGGAGACACTCTTTTTCACTGCAATCAATTTACAACTACCTTCAGGAAAACCCTGTTGGTGTCTGTGGGACCAGACTGGCCAGCCTCTCCCTGAGTTTGAAACCACAAAGCTGCAAGGAGGCAAAAGCTGAAAAATCTCTCCTGAAGGACTCTGACGTTCATTTTAGCCAGACCTGGCACCAACATCATGCTGAAAGTCTGAAGTTTGACTCTGGAAAGCTGTCCTGCTACCGTTCATGGATTATTGATTCCCAGGTGTCTGGCACATGGTATGAGCTACCTGCCATCCCCACTGGCTAATGCAGCACTTACCTGTGATAATCCCCATCATCAATGGCAGTTCCAAACTCTATGAGGCCTTCATCCAGGGTGTAGGACACAGTGTTCACCCCTTCAGACACTATCACTTCAGTCTTTCCATCATTCCTTTCCAAGCCTATGATATCCCCCTAGAAAGAGTACCAGCTGTCAATACTCCCTGTTCACCTGAAGTATGTGGGGTTTCAGGGATGTGAGGGCAGCACTGCAACAGCTCTGCCAGTCATGGTTCTTCTGAATGAGCTCCCACTGAGCAGACTGAGCCATGGAGCAGCCCTTGCTCCATCTTCTGCCAGAAATGTCTGCCACGAAGTTGACAAATGAGCTCATATTTTGTCCATAAGAAACTAACAGTTCCCCTCTGTCTCTGTTCTGCCATATCACCCTTGCTACTCCTACACACGTGAGGAAGAAGAAAGAGAAACTGCAGGAGGCAATCAAAGCCTCCAGAGTTTTACCTTCAGAGGAAACATGGTGACTCGCTCTGGAGCATCGATATTGTACCAAATGCAGAGACTGTTTCTGTTCTGAGCAACCACCACATCGCTGCCTGGGACCCACTGCACGTAGGAGCAATAGTTCAGAATGGTCGTCTTGGTGCTGCTTTCAATGTCATAGAGCTGCAGCTGGGGGTGGGAGAGGAGAACAAGCTCAGCTGGACTTATGGCTGGGCTGCTAGCTCACACAAACATCGCAGGAACATCTGAGCAGGCATCTTGGAAACAGACATTACCCATCAGGAAACAGACTTCTTCCAAGACACACGTCCTAAAATCTCATACTCATTTACACATTGCTGTAAGACATTTTTAAACCCTTGCAGCTTTTTAAGCCGCACGCTCTTGCCTCCCTTACAGCTTGGCACAACCAGAATATGCCTCATGCCACTTCAGTGCCCTCTCAGCTGCAGAGCTGGAACAGGAAAATGGGCTCTAAAGTCCTTCATGGAAACCAACTAAGGGACCAAGAAGGGCCTTCCTCTGCAATTTTGGGCTGAACTCCCCATCCCAGGCACAGACCTATTGCAATGACTACTGCCAATAAGGTGAGAGGTCAGATGTTTGTAGAACACACTGCCCAAAACCACACATAACAGTTTGGAAGGTGTAACCTGACATATGGCATAACTTTGCTATATATATATGATGCCTTGTGACTGAAAAGTCCCAGACTGTCTCTATTCCTTGTCCTCACCTAGAAAAGATGAGAAAAAGAAGAGAACTGTGCTAGTTTCATGACACACCTATCAAAAGAGAACAAGAAAGTCCCTGTTTCAGTCTGTACCAAAATGGCTGGAGAAATCACAGAATTGCAGAATGGTTTGGGTTGGAAGGAATCTTAAAAATCATCTTGTTCCAACCCCCTGCCAGAGGCAGGGACACCTTCCACTAGACCAGGATGCTCCAAGTCCTGTCCAACCTGGCCTTGAACACTTCCAGGGATGAGGAAGCCACAGCTTCCCTGGGCAACCTGTGCCAGGGCCTCAGCACCCTCACAGGAAAGAATTTCTCCCCAATATCCCATCTAACCCTGCCCTCTGGCAGTGGGAAGCCATTCCTCCTTGTCCTCTCACTCCAGGCTCTTGTCCAAAGCCCCTCTC
The DNA here is from genome assembly GCA_013390105.1 of Tichodroma muraria. NCBI lineage: Eukaryota > Metazoa > Chordata > Aves > Passeriformes > Sittidae > Tichodroma > Tichodroma muraria. Next base: position 151,013 of record WAAG01080625.1, read on the forward strand.
CAGCTCTTTTGGAGGCCGTCTAGACACTGGAAGGGGCTCTAAGGTCTCCCTGGAGACTTCTCTTCCCCAGCATGAAAAATCCTAATTCTTTCAGCCTTTCTTCATAGAAGAGGTGTTCCAGAGCTCTGACCATCTCTGTGGCCTCCTCTGGACTTGCTCCAGCAGCTCCAAGTCTGTGCTGTGCTGGGACCCTACAGCTGGAGGCAGCACAGCAGATGGGGTCTCACCTAAACTGGGCAGAATAGAACCCACCCTCCCCTGCTGCCCTCACTGCGAGATTGGTTCAGCACACAACCTATGCCTGGCCTTGTTACATCTCATGAGATTCCCATGGGCACAGCTCTGGAGCTCGTCCAGGTTCCTCAGGATCGCCCTGTCCTTCAGGTGTGTCATTCCACCCTCAGCTTGGTGTCATCTGCAAGCTTGCTGAGGGTGTACTCAACCCCTTCATCTGTATCACAAATGAAGATATAAAATAACACTGTCCCAATACAGACCCCTGAGGGGCACTACTTGCCACTGATGTCCACCAGGACTCTGAGCCATTGACCACTTCCCTCTGGATGTTAATGTTCACCCAATTCCTTATCCAGCAAAGAGTCCACCATCAAATCCATCTCTCTACAGTTTAGAGAGAAGGATGTTGTGGGGGAGACTATGTGAAAGGCTTTAAAGACATCAGATAAATGACATCCATAGCCCCTCCCTTGTACACTGATGGAATCTCTCCATCAGAGAAGGCAATTGGGCTGGTCAGGCAGGACTCGCTGATGGTGAAGCCATGCTGGCTGTCCCAAATTATCTCCCCTGGTTGTCCTGAATCACGTTCCCATTCCACATCTCCCTTAGCACTGACAGGAGGATCTATTCCATGATCTTCCAAGCCCCAGAGGTGAGGCTACCAGGTCAGGGTCCTCCTTCCTACTCTTTTTAAAGATGGGTACAATGTTTTCCTTTTTCCAGTCACTGGGGCTTCACCTAACTGACATGAATTTTTGAATACCATCGACATATGTACTGCAGAAGAACCTATGACTTTCATTTTCAGGTGTGATGAGATGAAGTAAGATGTCTAGTAACTAAGTTCAGCATTAGCTATGACTCAAGAATGCAACACTGCCAACTCATACAATCTGGACATGGTCAATCTTCCTCAAAGGAGCAGTAAGCAAAAAACCAGGAGTATTTCAGATGTGTTTCTCACCTCCCTCCCTCCATTCAGGCATGTCTGTCTCTACCTCTCCCCACACACACCATCCTGCTACATGGCCTGAGGTGCCCTCCTCACCCTCATCTTCTTGTCCCTGAAGAGCAGTTTGTGGCCTGTTTCGTTCAGCTCCAGCCAATCGATCTTGCTGTCATGACTGATCGTGCCTGCGTTGTAGCCACCAACAAGGTCCACTTGGGAAGGAAAGAAAGGGAACAGTGTAAGTACCTGATGTACCTCAAGTGCTCAACATTAAAAGTTGTGCCAGGGGAATCAGATGCCTGGGACCTATTTAGGGCACGACCCTCAGCAAAGACACTGTGACATGAACGCCAAACAGTGGTGACATTTTATTTTGATGCCTTCTCAGCAGCAGCAAGTCTCCTTCACTGTCTGTAAGCATGCACAGCTCATGGGCAGTGCAGGCAACAGAGAGTCTGGGTCCAGGACACAGTCACAGACACCCATGGCTGTGTCCATGACAGGCAGCATCCTGTCAGAAGTAGGACAGCCTAGTGTTCAGCAGACAGCTGCTAGGCAGAGGGAATGCAAAGGGGAACTTCAAGAATCCGCTGCATGGTAGAGGGAATGCAGAGGACCCTCAGGGGTGTGCTGCCTGGCACAAAAAATGAAAAGGAATAAGGAAGGCTGGCAAAATACAGGGAAAGGAAAGGAGGGTTACAGTCACCTGTAGCTATAGTCTTGATGTCTATCAGGTAAGCCAGTCTCTTGTTCTCATCCACGCCTCGCTGCTGTCTCTCATTGATACGGACACTGTGATTTGAAGGGAATGACTGTTACCTTCACTACTCTCAGAATTCACATTTGAATCACACAGTCCCTGCCTGGCTTCCCTGTAGTTTCCCTGAGCACATGGAGCCTCTGGCAGTTCTCTGACCTGTGACACTTGCCCAGTACCTATAGCTGCCTCAAGTGAGAACAAACCTTTCTGATCCATGAAAGATTCCACCCCGAAGCTACCCCTCTGGAGCAGGGTTCCCCAAGAACACATTAGTTACATTGCTCTGAGCAGCCCATGATCCTCCCTTCTCCTGAATCAGAACACGAGGTATAGAATTTTAGAGGGACAGAGGAGGTCCTGCTGGCAACAGTCCCTAACAATGCTGTACCAGGACCAGCTGGATGCTGAGTGGCCTGAGAACATGCACAGGAGGTCCCCCTTCAGCAACAGCCATGGCAGGCTGCATCAAGACCAGAGGAAAAGAGGCTCTTGTGCTTCTAAAACTTGGCAGCCAGTAACCTGGCAACTAAACCCATCACTGGTCACTGTGAGAAGTGGGTGTCTGGGGGCTGCATTCTACAGTGTGGGACACTTCCAGAGTTATATATCTGAGCTCACATTACTAAATGCCTGTGCTGGTTACACAGGCAGATGTAACCATTACCTGACCAGATGAGGGTTCACAAACTCTGTGCGGACGGACCCCAGAATGTCATTGCTTCCATATTCCACTAGTGTCAGCTCTCCAGCATTAAAAATCATGCAGACCTGATGGTGAGAGGGGAATACACTTTCAGAGTAAAGCAACAGAAACACACCTGCCAGTGAGGGGTGTGGAAAAGTTTTTAGTAGATCAGGGACCGGAAGAGGCCTTACAATGCTTGTAGAATGCTACATATTTTAACAGTAGCAAGAACGCTTACCCTTGAAAGAGATACAATTGGAACAGGGAAGTTACTGAAGAGGAATTTGAACAGGATAAGCTAACTACAATGTTCTAAGAGCAAGGGTGAGCTGATCATTATGTTGTATTCTTTAGCTAGAATGTGGTGATCATGGTATTGCAGTATTACAATTTAGCAAGCTTGACGTATATACCTACAACCAATCAAATAATAACTTAGGGCGTGTGAACAGTAAGATATATCCAATAATAAGCCGAGAAATGTTGCGTGAACAGCTTGTGCTTTTGCCTATCATGTATAAAAGAAACCTTGTACTCTTAATAAACTGAGCTTTCACGATACTTCTATGAAGAGTGTGTCTGACTCCGAAGCTTCTTATCTCCCTATCGTTGTCTTTATTTGGCGCCTGAACCAGGGACAACAATTAGCACTACGATGCTGAATTGCCTAGAGATGTACCAGCATTGATGGCAGAGCTCATCGCCCTTGCTGTGTGAGGCTGAGCTGTGGAAGGAGCAGACGGTCTGTGATTGAGACAGGATTGCCGATCAAGGTAGGAAAGGAATTGCGCGCCCTTTCCCCGTCCCGAGACAGCAGCAGGCATGGAAAATGAATTTTCTGCTGAAATTAAACTTTTACTAAGTATCCTCTCGAAGAGAGGTGAAAATGTGCCAGAGAAGGCACTCACTAAATTAGTAACATGGGCTCGAGAACATGGACAATTAAGTGCTCTCACGTTGATGTTTCGGGCCAAAGCTTGGAAAGAAGTAGGGAAGTTACTTCTAGGGAAGTATGTGGGAAGTTACTATCACTGGGAAAGATAAAGACGTGAAAGAACTAAGAGTTGTGTGGCGCACGGTAATTAATACTTTGAAAGACATGCAGGCAGAGGCAAAAATTGCTGCGGCTGCAGTACAAGCACTAACAAATAACTCAGATAAAACCTCCTCCTCCCTAAAGTCTGGAGCGAGCAGTTTGTTCGGTGCATTTTTTGGAACCGAGTCACTTCCATTAATAAAAGGAGTAACAGCGCCACAGTGTAATACAATTTCGCAACTAACAGAAGTGGCTGCAGGAAGGGCTTCCACAAATCTGGAGCCCAACTCCTCTGTGCCTAGTGCGCCACCACTGCCTGACGAAATGAATACCAGCTCCTCTGCTAATGCTATCAGAACAGCTACAAGTACAGAAATGGGTGGTGCGGGCTGTCAGCCCCCTCTACCCTCATCTGTACCATTACCAGAAGATACTGAGGATGAAGACATGCCACAGCGTGCTGACGCAGGATATGAAGAGAAAGTGAGCCTGCAAGACCTGGCAGAACAGATGTGACAGATCGCGGACAAGCTAGACCGACGAGCGCATGCAGCTGCTGAAAAAACTAGAGAAGCCAGACACTCCACAAGAGTCTAACCTGACACCTATGCAAAGCTCCATCAAGCGGCTGCACAACAAACATTACTTGAAGGAGATCACTATACAGTCCGCATGCCAGATAGACCTCCACCTGGCTCTCACTGGTCCGGCATAATTCGAGATGCCATTCTAGAAGAGGAGTAGCAGCCAGCTGGACAGCCAGCCTGCCCTGTGGTACATCGAGCAGGAGTGGGACGGGCGCATGAGCAGCATAAGCGGAAAATCTTACAACAAGCAAAAGCCACAGTAAAAGAGTATGGCATAAAGTCAGAGGCTCCTAGACATATGCTTGATTGGCTGCTAACTGCCGACACCAACTGCCCCACTGACTGTGTCAACATCGCACATTTGCTCCTGTCACCATCTCAGTATCTGATATGGCAAAGAGAGTGGGTTCGTCTAGCAAAAATTGAAGCTAACCGACCCAGAGATCCCACTGACATCCTCAATGGGGTGCAAGCCAAAATGATAACAGGAGATGGTTGGTTTGCTAATCAATTAATACAAGTACAATATCCTATATCCCTGTTTCAACTTGTGGCCTCCACTGCTCGAATAGCCTTTAATGCAGTTCCAGATGAGTCCTCTGGTCTGTCCTTTACATCAGTGAAGCAAGGTTTAACAGAGACCTTTTCTCATTTTGTTGATCACCTGTCGCGAGCAATAATAGCTCACCCTAACATGGATGAAAATACCAAGCAGGGAATGTTTAAAATGTTAGTGTTCGAAAATTCTAATCTGAAGACAAAAGCTATTCTTGCTACATTGCCACATGGCGCAGAAGTTGCAGATATGATAGAATTATCTCTGCTCGCAGAACAAGGCCAGCAGGGAAAAGCAATTGCAGGAGCCTTCACTGCTGCCATAGCCCCCACTACAAAAATGATTGCAGCTGCAGTCCAGAAGATGGGGCATATGAAAAAAACAACACGTGTCCCAGGGAACAAGGTAAAGCCTGGAATTTGTTATCGATGTGGAAATCAAGGACACTTCTGTAAAACCTGCACCATCACGGTTTGGTGTGATAATTGCCAAATGGACAGCCATGCAACTGTAGCATGTTGCCGGTCAAAAAACAGGAAGAACAGCGCGAGAGGTGCCCGCGCGGTGACACAAATGGCTGGACCAACACTCTTGGACAATTCCCACCTCCAGCCACAAGAGGGAGCTTGGGGATCGATCTGACAGCAGCAGCAGACCTCACTCTGCTCGATTCAAATGCGGTAAAAATACCCACAGGAGTAACAGGACCTATTGAGCATGAACACAGTGCGATAGGAGCACTTTTACTTTGTCGGTCATCAACTGGATTAGTTGGACTTATTGTAATACCTGGTGTAATTGATGCTGACTACATTGGCGAAATTATGGTCATTGCATATGCATTACATCCTCCAATGACCATAAAGAAAGGAACACATATTGCACAACTTTTGATATACATGAAGTTTGCAGTATGCAACGATGTTCATCGCAAGGTACCACCACCAATCAGAGAAGCTCAAGGTTTTGGTTCAACTGGAGACAAATTAGTTAACTTAGTACAAAAAATGAAAGATCGACCATTGCTATCACTCTGACGTGTGGAGCACAACAATATCTATAAGAAAAAGTTATGATCGACAAAGGCGCTGATGTCACCATACTACATAAAAGCAAATGGCCATCTGGATGGCCTCCAATACAGTCAGTCAATGCAGTTCAGGGAGTTAGAGGAGGGCAACGACCTCTACAGAGTCAACGTCTTATCAACATAAAGCTACCTGAAGGGCAAATGATCACCTTGCGCCCATATGTGATGACTTTACCTGGAGATCTTGGTGGCCTTCTAGGACGGGATGCCCTGAGTCAGCTTGGAGTGAGTATTGCCATCCCAGCCAAGGATTTTCCTTAATGGCCATTGCTGAGGAGCCCCCCACCCCTGTGATTTGCTGGAAAACAAATGACCCAGTATGGGTGGAGCAATGGCCGCTCACAACAGAATGGCTCCAAATTGCTCACACTAGTACAACAACAGCTCGATGCAGGTCACATCAAACCATCCACTAGCCCTTGGAATACTCCAATCTTTGTAATCCCTAAGAAGTCAGGCAATGGCATTTGCTACATGATCTACACAAAGTCAATGACCACATGTGGGCCATGGGAGTCTTACAACCTGGAATGCCATTAGCCACCATGCTCCCTGAAAAATGGCATCTTGCTGTTATCGATCTTAAAGACTGTTTCTTTACCATTCTACTCCAGCCGCAGGACACTGTTCGTTTTGCATTTACACTACCTGCAATCAACAAAGCAGAGCCTGCACAACGCTTTGAGCAGGTAGTTCTTCCACAAGGTATGAAAAATAGTCCAACAACAAAATAGTGTCAACTTTATGTAGCATGGGCTTGCAGCCACTGCGACATCAGTTCCTGCAGACCATTATCTATCATTATATGGATGACATCTTGTTTTGCCAGCCAACGCCCACCTCAAATGATATGTTGACAGTCATCATCACAGAACTTGCCACTAAACGCTTAACAGTTGCTCCAGAAAAAGTACAGTGCTCTGCACCCTGGAGATATCTAGGGTGGGTGATTACTGAAACGTCTGTCAAACCACAAAAGACTCAACTTACCACTCAAGTGCGCACCCNCAAAAGACTCAACTTACCACTCAAGTGCGCACCCTTGCTGATGTGCAGAAGTTGACTGGTGAATTGCAGTGGCTACGGCCTATAACTGATCTCACTAATGCTGATTTGGCCCCTTTTACTGCTCTCCTTCAGGGCACTGATCCAGCTCAAAAAATCCAATGGACACAAGATCATGAAGT
>WAAG01080627.1:4622-23957 GCA_013390105.1 Tichodroma muraria
TCTTAAAAGGTTCATCAAAGTTTTCATTGATAATACTGTAAAACTTAATTTTGAGTCCAGTGTTGGTGGTAGTGGCAAAAACATGGGTAATAAAGAAACTGCACTTAAGACCAAGGGAATTTTCATCCATACATGAGTTAATCTGAACACTGCAACTTTAGTCTGAGATTATTAGGGGTAGAAAGAAAGTTGGGACATTTAATTGTAAAGTATGCGTTAGAATTTTGGCAGTATTTTTTCTTTTATATATAAGCAGTTTTTGAACAGGACAATATACTGAAACTTGTATAGTTATAGTTAAATTAAATTCTGTATACAGTTAAATTAGTGTCTATTCTTTTTGGAAGGAAATAAAATTAATTCAGTCTAGTTCTAATTGACCTTATATTTTTTCTTAAGCAATATCTGTGATGGTGTTAGGCTTACACAGAAGTTTGCTTTCCTGTCATACAGTCATTTATGACATTATGAATTATAATGTCGTAAAGTCATTTATTGAATTGCAAGGTGTCAGCTCTTCATCCTTGAACATGTATTAGGGACTTATGTTACCTTGAACATACATTTGAGACTAAGCTATGTTAAACATTGATTTGAGGACCAACTGGGAACTGTAACTCTTATTGCCTCTGGTTATTTTGCATCTGATTACAGAGAGACGTTTCCATCTAGGCCTCAAATCAGTAGCACTCAGTATACTCCTGAGTGTAAATAGCAGCACTCAGTAGCTTGAAAGGTCTTGCTTTGTAAGTGCTTAATTCCATATTGGGTATGAATAAATACTGGCATTGATCAGCTGCTATAACTTGTTTAAGCTTTTAAAGTATAATTGACACACTTTGCTCTTAAAAACATCCTGCTTAATTGGTTCCAGAGTTTTCCTCAAGGTTTTTCAGTGAAGAAATTACAGGATTTGAAAATAGCAGCAGAGTTGACTTTGAAACCACCATTCCCAGCATGCTATCGAGTTCCTGCATTACACCATCAATTTGGGCAAGTTCAGGTAAGGGGAGGAGAATCTCAGGGGTGGTAGAAATGTGGGTTTAAAACCAGCAAAAAATGTCCATGCTTACTCATTACACATGGTCTGCTGCTCATTTGATTGTACATGCACCTTGTTTGGTTCTGCTGCTGTCAAAATGAAAGGAGGCAAACTCAGACCAACTTTAAAGGTAGAACTGACTAGACTTTCCTCTCTCTATTTATGGTCTGTCAGTAAATGGAAAACAAACTGAATTTAAATACTGATTACTTGTGGAGAGTGTTTCTTGAGAATAAATCCTTAGTGAAACAGAATGCCAGGACCTCAGCTGAACCTGCACTTGAATTTTAGTTACCTTCTGTTTGAAGAGGGTCACTGTGGAATTGAGGTAGTGCATTTTGACCTTTCCCTGTAATGGCTGCGAGTTGTCAATCAACAAAGCCAAATACTAAACCCATCCTAACAACAGCTTGTCAGCAGTAGTACAGTTTTAAGGGCAGGTGGAGATCCTTTCTCTCTGCTAATTCCACAGTAGGTAAAAAGCAAAAGATGCAATATTTACCAGAAATGGCAAAAGTATTTAGACTTTAAAATGTTTGAAGAAAATTGATCCCTTCAAAGTGCTAGATAAAGAGGCATGGCAGTGGTAATAACAGGTGTTTCCACGTGCTCATCACATAGCTCACAGCATAATTTGTCAATGTACCTTGGAAAAATGGGCTGGTTTGTTTTTCTACTCATTTAAGATGCATAGACTTGAGGACAGTATGTGCTGAATATCATTCTTCCAAGTGTATCATTCATGCCTTGAAGAAATTGAGAAAATCTGGAATTTTCATCAGGGCTGCTAGACAAATCTGTCTGACAAGTCTTGATCAGTCCAGTGGTAGCTGCTCCTGGCATTGGTTAGTCTATAATTGTCTGTAATGTGCCATCTATAATGATGGCACTTCAGAATAAGTTTTAAGAAGTTTTTCATCTGTACAGCACCTCCTGAAATCTGCTATGTAATGGCGTGAGGAGAGGAGTAAAGCATGTTTGTGTCAGCATTGAGCTTTATTGCACTAATGTTCCTGGAGCACTTAAAGCTACCAAGGGAAACCTGGGGTGGATTTCAAAACTGAATATTGGATGTGAATTTTGTCAGCAGGAATACAAGTAAGAATATTTTTGTTCTGGCTGTGTAAATGGAATACTTTAAAAAATAGCACTTTCCTTGGGAAGAGTCCCAAGGCAAAAGAATGGGAAAGTGAAGTAGAGCAGAGGGAGTGCAACCTTGCTGCTGAACACAAGGAGCAGAAACAGCTGCAGTGATCTGTAAAGGTAGACATGACCCAGAGCAGTGGGTATGTGCTTGTATTACAACAACACAGTGTGTGCTTGTATTACAACATTCAATATTCAGTTTGATAATATGAACTGGTCTAATGTCAAGTTGTAAGAGTGTGATGATGACTTTACACCAATGCTTAAATGCCACCTGGATGGCTACTGGCTTAATTTTTTAAGGTAATTGAATCAGTGGTCCTTTTCTCAACTTCATTCTCTTTGCCTAAAGCAAACCAGCTTTTATGTGTACTCTCAATGATCCTATAGTATTAAGGCAGTTTAACTTGGATTTTTTTTCAGTCCTTTTCTCTGGAAATTGTCTAGAAAGTACTGAATTTCCTTTGGGGCAAGCACATCAGGTTCTGTATAAGAGTTAATGTGAATTTTTCAGGTCCTGGCTTTCCCTAAAGTAGCAGGAAAACACTGTTTTGCTGTAGGTGAATGAATAAGATTCCTTATAGCAACTGGGTTTTAGACAACTCCTGTTTTAGGGTTTTCTGAATTTTCTGTTACTTTTTCTAAGAGAAAAGCTCTAAGTCTGGATGCTGGTTGGGTACCACAGCTTCTATTGTGTGTTTGGTGTGGACATGATACCCTCTTGTGAGCTGTTCTCACCAGGTTCCTGTGTCTCCTGGGTACTCTCCTCAGGAGCAAGCCTGAAGTTCTGTCCAAACGTTGGTGAATTTCAGGAGGGAGAGAAAGGGATGGAGAGTCCGTGGTGTCCTTGCAGGACTTTCGGGTACTCCTTTTGCCACCACTTTTCAAGTGATGTTGTAGGTTTTAAGGTGATTCCTCTCTAATCGCTCCGGTACGAAGTGACATCTATGTCAGTGCTGTTTCAGTCGGTTCAGAAAGTCCCGGGTAGCAGTTTGCCAGGAGATGGCAGTGAATGACCTGTTTGCACAGCGTGACCAGCAGACAGAACGGCAGTGTCAGGGTTGCCCCTGCGAGGTCAAGTGTGTGCAGGGTGTCCTGCGGCGTTCAGTGGACCTTGACAGACTTGGAGCGTGCCAGTGTCAAAGAGCAAATCGCCCACACACCACTCAGAAGAATAAGTACAATTGTGTGCTGATTTCTGAGAGTCCTGAGTGTACTTGTGCATTCATTGAAAGCACCAGCAAGGCAATGAAAATAAAAGACCATAAATAAAAACTGTTGAGTGTGACATGGGTCATATATACATCCATCCATCGAGTATTAATATTAAATAGAGAGTAATGTGGAAATCCAGTGATCAGTGGTGTTAATGAATGTGCTTTCAGCTGTGAGTGGCTATTTTGGTTAACTGCTGGACCTGTAAAACATCACTGTTTCTATCCAGCAGTGGTGTCCTAAAAACTCCAAGCTCTAGAGGCAGTTAGGGCCTTTGCTTCGGTCTGTTTCTGCTCATAATGTGTGCAAGGCCATTGCAGAGGCTGCAGAACAGGACTGGTGTTGCGTTGGAGTCCTGCATTGCTGCTCTTCAGGGAATCAGAGATCTCAAGTAACCTGTTTTCCTCCCTGGAGCAGACCCACAGAAAAGGTGTGTTTCAGAAGGATGTGAATAATAAATAGTTTTGAGATAAATAATAGAGCATGTGAAGACTGTGGTATAATATGTACTGCTTGTTACATAGCGGAAAATCCATATACCAAAGATCTTGGTGACCAGATAGGTCCTAATGTCCTTTGGCTAAACCTCATCTCATGAACTGGCTGCAAGACAAATCTGTGGAAAACTGCCTTGTTGGTTAATGTTTTGATTTAAGGTGTCTCAAAATCAGGTGTCCTTCAGAGCTGCTAGATTGGCCTTGCCAAGGACCTTACTGACCTTGCCAGTGCCAATTTCAGCTTACAAAGGTTTTGACTGCCTCACATATGGGGCATCATGCAGCTTATGCTTTGACTTATTTTTCAACACATTTATTTTTTTCTCAGCAAAACAGAAAATTTGGCCTTTTGATATAGAATCTTTCAGGTTTCAGTCTTAACTGATGCTTTGACTGAACCTCCAATGGATTTGTATGCATCCAGTGACTCCCATAGCTTCAAAGGTCATACAAATGTTTATGGTTTGAAAACAGATTGTAAAGAATAACACTTATGGGAGGTCTTGGTTTTCCTCTTGTGTGGTTGGTTGGTTGGTTGGTTTGCTTGTTTTTATTGTTTCCTCCTGCATAAGTTAGGGACAGGGGATTTCATCTCAGTTTTTTCTAGTGTGTGAAATGAAAATGTGTCCAGTCTTCCGGTTAAGAACTGGCAGGGAAGCAGGTAACTACCTGGATTAATTTAAGGGTAGAAGTAATTTTTACATTTACCTATTTACCTCCTTCAACTGCAGTTAAAAAGTCTGAACTTTATTACTGACCTGTTTGAAAAGCACCTTTATAGAATCTTCCTAAGTGAAAATACCTCAGTGCACAAGGAAGAAGGTGTATGGCCTGGTTGATTGCAACATCGAAGTATTCCTGATCTGCAATAAATCTCTGCTTAAGATAATAGATCAGATCCTAGAAAAAGAATACTCATTTTATTTTGTACCAGCTTTAATCTGGCCAAGTCAAATTACTTGAGCAACATGTCTTTCTACTCTGATATATATAGGAAACGGTGCAGACCATGAGGTCAAGCTTCATTATGATTTTAGTACTTTATTGATTGACACATCCACATGGCTAAAATGGTACAAGTCCGTTTTACTGACAATAGAAAAATGCAGTGTGCTTCTTTCAGTAAGAAAAACAGTCATAATAAATTATAATAGTGAATGACAACTAAGCAATTTGACTGTGTTAGCTCTTACATTTTATAGACCCTAAGAATATTTTGTGAACATTAGAACTTGATGTTCTTCCATTTATATCAATCTCTATATAGGGCATTAGTGTTCACTGCAGACCTTGCCTTGGTTTCAGTTTATTTGCTGATGAACCTGTGTAGCTCAAAATCACTTTCCAGGTCAACTCAGTTAAAACTAATAATAAACTATAAGTAGAAAAGCTTTTACTGTATATCTTACGTATTATTGTGCATATTATGTCACTTTTTTGGTGATAACCACTTTTTCAATTAATGAGGGCAACACTAATACAAAAATTGCAAAACAGTTGCACTTGGAAGATGAAAATGGCTTATTTTTCCTCTGCTTGTCTCCCCTACTGCCCATGGACACGCATAAATTCCTGAACATGGGAAGCAACAGTTTACTTCCTCTTGATATCAAAGGCTGTCTCCTTTAGGTTTGGCCCAGCAAGTTCTGTGCTTCCCTGATCTCTTGCTGTGCCTCCCAGAGTCAGAGTCCCTTAGATCCTTCATCTGTCTCCATGGCTGTGCTGTTTGATAGGGCATGTTGGCTTGGGTAAGCTTCTATTTTCTCTGCCTGTTTTTCTGGCAGAAGAGGTGTTTAACTGCACATTCTGCTAATCTACTGGTGTTTGGCACACTTCTGGGTTTGAAACTGTTCTTTAACTATCCACGGATTAAAAGTCGGGCTAACAGCAGCTAACATTAAACTTAACACCTGTTTTCCAACATAATAATAAATATATTTAATTTCAAAGAACAAACATCTCTTTTCTTTGCAAGGTCAATGTTTACATTTGTGTCTTAGTCTTTTTCCCAGTAAGCTGCCAGTGCTGCACCTGCCATGGACAGGTTTTCATCCCTTGAATGTCTAGCTACCCTGAATATACCTGAACCATGTAAAAAGCTTTATCATGAATCCCAGAATGGTTTGGGTTAGAAGGAACCTTAAAGATCATCTAATTCCAACACCCCCTGTCATGGTCAGGGACACTTTTCACTAGACCAGATTGCTCAGACCCCCACCCAGCCTGGCCTTGGACACTTCCAGGGGTAAGGCACGCACAGCTTCTCTGGGCAGCCTGTGCCAGGGCCTCAGTACCCTCACAGTGAAGAATTTCTTCCTGATATCCAATCTCAACCTGCCCTCTTTCAGCTAACGGCCATTACCCCTTGTCCTATCACAGCAGATATGCAGAGAAAGACAAGACAGAGAAGACAAAAAACTTGTCATGTTACAGATCTGATAAATAAATTTCACACTAGTTGTTCTACTATACTAGCTTGGTCAAGAAGTAGTGTACATGGGTACTTTTTTCCTCCTCTTAATTGGACATGTTTGTGGCTGCAACTTTTAAAACTGGAACGACTCATCTAGTTTAAGAAAGAACAGGGCAGAAGCTCTTGATGGTAAATGGGTTTCATTTTCAGTAATTTTTACCTTCAGTAAATTTGGGAATTGCTTGATAATGGTATGGAAATGAGTATCTGGGAAGGCAGGATGTTGGTTCTGTCTGAATTGGCTCACATCTCAAAAATCTATCAGAAAATAACTGTATTATGATTTAAAAGGCTGAGGCTACTGTCAAGCTTGATTTAATAATTAGAAGTCACAGGGATTTCAAGCAACTGACATCAGACTAGGCTGAAAGCTGGCTTCAGCCTCTTCTCAGGCTTGTTGAGTAACATCCAGTGCCTGATACTGGTTATTTAAGTTCCAGATGGTTGAATTTCTGGAAAGAATGCTATAGTAAGCACTGCAAGTAAAACATTGTATAGCTCTTTTCTGGTTTAATGATATTAGTCTTCTAAGGAGACACTGTTTGCTTATTTCAGGTATTTGTTTCTGTTCCATAGTTCAATGTTGAACATAGTTGTTCCTGCTGAGAGGACAAAAGGTACTTGACTGGAACTGTCCCTGGTCATGGTCAGGTGGAGGCCTTGCTGTTTTCTGATCCAGGAAACTGATGCTTGACAGGGTTTGTGTCAGCCACATGTATCTACCCTTTAGAAGATGAATTAGTGGAGCCAGTACCTGAAATAACCTCTGAAGAGGAGGACATGAACTTACTGGAGTGACTCCAGAGGAGGGACACAAAGATGATCAGAGGGCTGGAGCACCTCTCCTTTGAAGACAGGCGGAGAGAATTGGGGCTGTTCAGCCTGGAGAGAAGAATGATCTGGGGACACCTTCCAGTATCTTAAGAGGACTTACTGGGAATGTGGAGAAGGACTTTTGACAAGGAGTTAGAAGGAGTAACAGTTTTAAACAGAAAGAGGAGGTTGAGCTGAGCTATTAGGGAGAAATTCTTTACTGTGAGGGTGGTGAGGTGCTGGAACATGTTGTCCAGAGAGGTTATTGGATGCTTGTCTTCCCCAGTTGTGCAGCCTTGGTGCTGATCAGCACAGATTAAACCAAATAAATGCAGAACAGGAAGTGTCTAAGCATTGGGGCAGCTCTTTGGCTCTAAAAGCAGGATTGTTTTTTCAGCAGAGGAAAGGTCAGTTTGAAGAAGTGAGGTCAGGCAACTTCCTTCCTTTGCTCCAGTGATAGCACCTAAGGCCAGAGCAAGACCCTGCCCCTCCCAGTGGTGCACAGAAGGCAGATACAGAGCAAGTTTCTCCTGGCAAAAACCAGAAACCCCATCCTCATGCAAGCTTGATTTAACACAAAGCATCTGAGTAAAACATTAAAGAAAAAAAAACTTCAAAGAACCAAAGCCAATTTTTTTAAAAATTTATTCCCTCATTGTATATACAAGAACATACTCCTGTACAAAGGTGTAAATGGTCTTTGCTGTGATTTGTTGTGCATATGCAGCTTAGTAGACAGATTTAACATTCAATTTGAATCTCAGTGCAAGTAGGCACTAAAACATCCACCATACCTTCAAGGTATAAAAAGACATACCAATTTTACAGGTTTCTCCAGCATATTTTGTTACAGTGCAAAATACTATGAAATAATGCTTCTTTAGAAAATTCATATAAATTAAACACATATTGCACTTGTCCCAACCAAAAGTGTAACAAGTTGTCCTTACTGAACTACTTTGATATGTTTTAAAACATTGCTCACACACATACAGTCCTTCCTCCTGGCTATTTGTGCCAAATATGTGTAGCTTTTAGCTCAAATCTTAAATAACTATTTGTAGCTCTTTGGCTAATTCAATTCTTCTTGAACAGACTGGTAAAAAAAAATTACAGCAGATTAATGTAACAAAATTCTCTAAGACCCTTTTCAGTCTTCTTTTCCAGTAGCACTGTAACTAAATACATAAAAATCAGTATTGTTTAAATTCATAATGCAGGTATATTGAACAGCAACCATTTCAGACACTTACACCCCTATTTTCTGGAAAGGTATGAAACCTCCAGCCCTACATATGTATGTATTTCTAAGATACTTCAAGCTGCTAAGCTAACATTGCACCCACAAACATTTTGTGCAATATCACAGGCAGGACTTTGACTTCTGTACATCACTGGCTGCTCTAGGGCATGTTGGGAGAAGTGGTGCAAAGTTGCATTAACTTCAGAGAACAAAGTCTACTGGGCTGAACTTTTCCATGCAGTCCATGCACCCACCAAAGGAGAAACCGAGGTGAGGGCAAACAACACCAGTCCTACTACATTTGAGCTTCCCTAAATCCTTACAAGCCTTGAGAGTTAAAGGAACAAGTGCATTTGAGTGCAGATGCTAACTTTGTGCTTAAGATACTTATTCAAAGCTGAAAGGTCAGGGAGTAACTTGGGTAAAATTTTTTCTTTTTTAACAAATCAGTATGAACAAAGTTGCTTCTAAAACCACTGACATATAAAAGCAAAGGAAAAGTAAAACACAGGACTAGCTGAATGCTAGTCCATGCCTTTACAGTTCAGGGTCACCTGCAAAACGCCTCCACCATTAAACTGCCCCCTTCCTCACCTTAGAGGAGTACACTTACTCCTGTCACATGCAAAATGAGTATTTCTTTCATGAAAACATTTCTGTATTCAACTCAACTCAGTCATTCAGAACACCTGGGTGAAAGAATACTCAATTTCTGGTGCTAGAACACTCTCCAGAACCTCTTCTGGAGCCACAACAGCAACTTTCTAAACGCAGGTCCCTCTCTTACTTGAATACTATTAGATATGGAGTCCTGAATAAGGCAAGATGCTGTTTATACAAGTAGTGAGATGAAATCCTAATTTGATACATTTAGGAATTCTTTATACAGATAGCATAAATCTACACTACTTGTGTGGGTCAAGTGTTCATGTTTCACAAAACCCAACCAGCCGGGCTTTGGATGTGGAGAACAAAGAGAGATGGTTCACAAACTGGAAGGCTGATGGATTACTGGACCTGGTTCACATTCAGGAAGGTTGTCCTCTGACTTCATGTACATTAGGAACACAGTGACAGTGGCAAAGGTAGCTGCATTGACGGGAAAAGCACGGAGAAGCGTGGAAGTGAGACCTCTCGTGAACACCCTCCAGCCTTCCTCGTGGTAGCTCTTCCTGACACAGTCTAGGATGCCGTTGTATTGTGTGACGCCTCCGACTCCGTCAGCCTGAAGCCTGGATTTGATCACATCCATGGGATAGGTCGAGAGCCACGACACGATTCCCGACATCCCTCCGGAAAACAGCAGTTTGGGAATAACGTAACTGTCTTCAGCTTCACAGCCTAAATACCGAGTCATGCAGTCATAGGTCAGGAAGTAAAAGCCAAAGCTTGGAGTTTCTCTTATGAAGGTAGAGACCATGCCCCTGTTGATACCCCTCAGCCCTTCCTTTTGATAGATTTTGATCAAACAGTCCAGAGAATTTTTGTAGTTCTTCGTTTTTAGTTTATATTCTCCTGTTCCTTGAAGCTGCATCCTTGTCTTTGCCAGCTCCATGGGACAGCAGATGACGCACTGGATGGCCCCTGCTGCTGACCCTGCAAGGAACTGGTTCAGAGGAGTGTCTTTGCCCAGAGCACGAAGGGTGTTTCCTTGCACCCCGAACACCAGCGCGTTAATGAACGTAAGTCCCATCATTGGTGACCCAATACCTTTATAGAGTCCAAAAGCCTAATGGAAGAAGGGAGGAAAAACTCTTTTTAACAGTGGTGTGGATAACCTCCTCACACTGCAGAACACAGCCTTTCTGGCTCTCCCTCGTACCCCAGCTTTTTAACAGTGGCCACATCAGGACCTCTTGTTTTGTAATAAGAATTTCATCTCTGCCTAGGACATCTAAGCAATTCAGCAGTACACAAATATAGTTGAACACAGAGAAAATAATCTTACTCCACCCAGAGAAAAGTTTTCTGGCAAATTTTATGCCTTTTCTTTCTAAATATTTTACTTAAAGCCTGAAGCCAACTTTTTTAAAAATGGTCCTAAAGTTCAAGCAGTAAAAACACCAATTTGTTCACTCATTGCTTAGATTCTCAGAAAATTAGTTACTTAAATAATTTCTTATTTCATTTAAAAAGCTGACCTCAAAATACCATCTTTTGACTTAGTGATCCTCTTTACAGAGTTTCTGGCCAAGTTCTGACTACAATATCTGCTCTACAGTCAGGTGAGGTTCAGAGCGTGCTTTATCTCTTGATCTTCAACATTTGTCAGCTTTTTAACAGCTTTCCCACCCTCCTGAGCCAAAATATACAAAGATTAAAAAAAAAAAAAACAAAATCACAGAGCAATAATTTTGTACTTACAGATTCTTGCTTTATGATGGACTGAA
This sequence comes from Tichodroma muraria, assembly GCA_013390105.1. Taxonomy (NCBI): domain Eukaryota; kingdom Metazoa; phylum Chordata; class Aves; order Passeriformes; family Sittidae; genus Tichodroma; species Tichodroma muraria. The sequence continues at coordinate 15,442 of WAAG01080627.1, forward strand.
AGCAATGGAAAGTCCCACGGTAGAGAGGTTTCTCTACATTTTGAACTTGCAGACGAACCTACAAGAAGTTGTGTGAGATACCAATTTGTACATCAGGAACAGCCTAAAGGGTAAGCTACTGTCTTGTACCTATGTGGAGATTTGCTATAGCAATGCAAATGCAAGAGCACGGGCTGGACACTGGAATGCCATATGTGGCACAATCATTTGAAAAATCTCATGTAAGTGTTTGAATTAAGTTTGGGGGTAAAAACATGAGGGGAAGAGGATCATTAACTTCTTGTGACCATTAGCAAACCAATAAGTGGAAGGGTACATTGATACCTAAAATTTCAAAGAGATGCTTTCCAGTATAGGCTACAATAGGGACTTACTTAAGCTGGCAAGAATACTTCCGTTCACACTATGGAATACCTAATAAGGAATTGGGAATACACTAAGGAATAAAAAAATAAATTATTTTCAAGTCAAGTATGAGATTAGGATAATTTTAAAGGGATGGAAACTTTCAACAATACCCATGGTGTTTCTAAATGCCAGATTTGGACCCATTCGTTGAGATCTGATTTTGCTTTTCAGTGAGGAGCTGGGCAGCAGCTCTTAAAGATGTCTGCATAAGGGAAGGAGTAAAAAGCCATTTGTCCTTTTAAATTTTAGTCTGTTTTAGTCCTTTAACCTGCTGAATGCAAGCAATTAGTGAGGGTGTAGCTGCTTCAAACCTTTAAGTGTTAGCAGTCAATTAACTTCTCCAAAACTGAAACAGTATGTTCTGCTGGAGAGGTAAATGCTACTGTAACTGGTGGTCTTAGGAGATCCCTTTTCTGTATGTTTTTAACCTATAATGGAAAATTCCAATTCTGCTTTTTCATGCTTATTTGCCCTCAGCACACTTTAAGAGTCTCAGTTCTACCTAGCTCAGGCAAAGCTCTAAATTTTGAATTCAGTAAGTTGATATTACTGGATTGATAAAGTTATAAATCTGTGTTTGATCTCCCACATGGAAGGCTGCAATGTTCTTCAGAAAAGGTGCTTATCAACCATGTAATGCTGCTGCTCAGCTCCAGAGCAAAAAAATTTCAGTCTCTTATTCTGAGCAAAAGAAAAAATTTTTACGTCTACATGAAAGATTCCTGAACTTAATTTTTTTTCACGGTTGCCTAAAGTAATAAAAAAACCCACCACAGCAATGAAAGACCTGTAATATGTGTGTCTAGAAAACGATCTATGGAGATGGTTTGTCAGAATTCTATATTCAGGTTAGCTTTCTTCAAAGCAAAAAAATTGACAGTTTTAGTATTTTTCCTCAACATGTTATTTATGCTTTGTAAATCAGAACTTCCATTTTCAGTGTTGATTTAGTATATACATTAGCCATAGAAGGAGGCTGAGATCACCTTGGGTCTTGCACCATCTCAGCATTAAAAGCAGGCTTACAGTAGGATTCAAAGAAAATAAATCCTTTGTCACATAAAGTGACTTTTGGGGGTAGACAGACTGTCAAAACTGTTAAAGAAGCAGGTCCACAAGCAAAGGCAAATCTTAACAAGCTGTCACAATTGCACAAACAAAGGTTTTACTCCATTTAGAATTTACTGTTATTGTTCCAAACCTTGTCTGTGACTTCCACACATACGGGCTTTGGGGGATTTGCAGCTTACAAACCTTCTTACTTTATCTTTTCTGCTTTTTTCTGTGTTTAATAGTTTAGAATTAGTCATAGCTATGGGCTGAATTTCCTAGTGGCACACAGCTCCCTCTATTTTTGTCTAAATAATCTGTGAAATATTAACCAGTTAAGCCTTGCTGTAGGGTAGAATATTTAGAGTACTGACTCCCCAGGTCTAAGAATGAAAAATCTCTTTCTCTTGAGCACAGTGCTGGTCACATAAGGGTACCCCCATTAGCAAACTGCCATGTACAGCAATGAGTGCACCTAAAACTTGCATTTTCATGCATGTTCATGCCATATTCAACAAGCTCCTTGGTGTGTACAACTATAGGAAAGATGAATCATGTGAAAAGTTTATCCACCTGTTCCACTCATTGCCCAATATTCTAGCTTCCTTTTTATTGGAAAACACTGTTACTAAGGTTTTAGGTCCAATAATAACACCCAGTAATTTCACATCACTAAATACTTGCATAAAGGCACTCAAGGCTAAATAAAAAAAAACACAAACCACTACATCCTCAAAACAGTCCAAGCATTCAATAACGTGGGAAATCAGTGACTTCAGAAGTATTTGAGCAATGAAAACATCATCCAAGAATATGTAGTGGATAAAACCTCCACAGCAGTGTGCCTGAGATTCAGTTTTAAAGGCACTGTGTGTGGGAGTGTATACAGCCAGAAATGCATAGCAGAAAGAAGGTTCAGAATAAAACCATATTTAAAAAAAAAAAAGGGATATTTAAACCCCACTCCCTCCATGCCATAGCTGTAGAAGAGGGACACATCAGTTTAAAATTAAAAAGGGAAAAAGCTTCATAAGTCTTTCAGTTCTTTACTTGAACTAATACATTTGGGAATAAATTAAGACTGAGAGAAACAGAAGTGTTCACCTGGGCTATACTTACTAGGTAACTCTCCCGTGATGAGGCTTATCTGTCATCTACAACAAAGTAACACTTTTGCTGTTAATGAAGACAGCCCCTAGCTCAGAAAGTAAAGGCAGTTAAAAGCAAAAAAGCAATTTAATACATTACATCAACAAACCAGGGAATAAAGAGTTTGCCAGTTCTGAGATCAGCTCAGCTGCAGGTTTCGCAGGGTGACTTCACCAGCTTAACGTCTCCCTGTGTGTCCCACCATCCCCCTCCCCACTCTGTGAAACACGAGCACCAGCCAAAAAAAAAAGAAGAGCTTAAATGCCAAGACAGAAGTAAAACTTTGGTTTATCTAAGCAGCTTTTCCATTGTTCAGTTATATTAAAAATACACAGTTTAAAGTGACTACCAGCTAGCCCTTTAAAGACTGCAGAACAATAAAAAGTTAAGAATTAACACATACATACACAAGTTAAGCAATGTCTTTTTTTTTCCTTAAAGGGTGGTCAGAGTTAGTTTTTCCACATACAGTGGTGACTATGCCAGCTAATAATATAAACACTAGTATTTGCTCTAACAAAATAGAGATAAACACCTACAATACCTTCTAAAGGATATAAAAATATAATGTGTCATGCTGGATTTCATAAAAAAATTTAGAAACAAATTATTTGCTCTATTGTAAAGAAAGATGCTTTCTTCCAAAGCCAATACATCTAATTTTACAATGATATATCTGCTGAAACCAGCATGGGAGCCTCAGTTTTTACAGTTAAATGTTTAGTTTCATGCAATAGAAGCTGTGCCACTTTAAAAAAAAAACAAAAACCAAACAAACAACAACAAAAAAAATCAACTAAAAAACTCACACATGGTTACCTTTAGTTTGAGCATAAAATTCTAACAGTTTTACTGGATTCAATGAAATGACTGATCACCTTCAGTTAAGCATGTAAAACTTGGCAGGATGGGAGAGAAAAAAGAGAGTTGGCCCTGTACCACCATAATAAAAATTGTGCGAGTCTGGATGATGCCATTCCTGAAAATATATTCTAGAATTCAGCTGAATTATTTAACTGTCAAATTTACCACATTCTGAGCAACAAAAAGACAGATTTTACTGTTTGAGCAGCTTGCACTGCAAGCTTGCATGGAGGATCAATATCCACTAACTCGGGAATTCTGTATTGAATTAACCATGCACTGGAATACAGAACACGGTGGGGGTCCTTGGTAACACTGTCAGCCCACAGCCTTTGCATATCTAAATTCAGCAAGGTAAAGGTATTCCAAATATAGATCTACTACGTGGCACGCTGTCTGCTGCAGTCAAGTGACCTGATATATTACTTCAGCAGGGAATACATTGATATCCCTTCTTCTGTTCTTTGGTGCAAGGCTTTGGATAAGGCTGCCAAAAGATGACTCAGTCCTTCTGTTCTGAAAGATGGGCTTGGACTCCTGAGAGCCCTGGCTGGGGGACCCTCCAGGAGATCTCAAATCTTGTGTTTATAGTAGTTGAAATATGTGCAACACATACAATTAACCATCAAAAAGCCAATTTTAACTTGGAAATTTATAAAAATATATAATAATACTTGGAGGAAACGGCCCCCAGACAAGCTCCATACTGTGGATTTTTATTGACTTCCACCTAGTGCTACAAATTAAGGAGTAATAGCATAAGGGAAATAATAAGGGAAAACAAAACACCACTCTTGCAACCTACTAAGTGGGTTTGAGTTACAAATGCAGGGAGAGGCAGTTTCAGCAGTTAGTGTTGAAGGGCCACAGAGAAGCAAGCTAAGAACAAAATTTAGTTCAATGCAAAGTTGTATTTCCAAATACCACTTTGTTACTGCACTGAACTTGCAGTTTAAGGCCACGGACTATGTTACCAAGTTTTCAGTTCTGAAGAGCTGGAGATTGAAGAATCTAAAACAGTAGTTGTGGAGGCTTGCTCCAAGCTTTCCCATGCAGATTTACACTCCTACAGTGTCTGGGGATTTTTTTTCCTCCCCTACTCCTTGGAGAAACTAAAGGTTTTCTACTTAGAGGCAAATATATTTCATAATCAACCCACCTTTACAGTGTCAAAGGGGTGTCCCACCAGCACACCAGCAGCACCTGAAATGAAACAAATGCCATCGTTATTACTCTGAAGTTTCTTCCTGGATCTGGAGCTACAGTAGCCCAAGCAGGATGACCAGCCTGAGGTGTGAGTGCACAACACTGTTGGCAAACCAGTTAAAGAGCATCCTACCAAGTCAGGAGATAAGAGATCTACAATTCAGTCCTTCAGGCCAGTACCAGGTGCCTTATGCTTCTCAGGAAGCTTTTGAGCTCCAGGCAGAGGTTGAGTTGTGTGACTACAGACTGAGCCACACCATATGGAATGTGCAGCCATGACTCCTGGCCTCAGCTCAAGGCAAGTCCAGCAGGCAGAAAATGCAGGTTTCCTCTACTCTAAAGCACAATATTTCACATACATATCACTCTGTGCAGGCACAGAAAACACGTAAACATCTCTAAAGGCAGCAGAACATTCCTGCTCTCTCCTACAGCCTTTCCAGGCATGACAGCAGCACCTGCAGAGGGACTACGCATGACTAAAAACATTTGCTTTATTCTAGCATCAAAGGACTTTTTAGAAGCGACGTGCAGGCCTATTAGTTACACCGATCTGAACACAAGCATTTTACACACACAGGCTGAAGCAATGAATCCTCTAGCCCTGCACTTCCGTGACCCAGCAATCCTTAATGACCGCTGCCAACAACGAGAACGACAAGAGCGTCAGCGCACCTTCCCACGCTTGTGGGAGGATAGCCGCGCTGCCTCTCCCGGGAAGCCGTGGCAGCAGCACAGTGCCTGCTCCAGGATGGTGCAGTCCAGGTTGCTTAAGGCCAGCACGGCAGCAACACAGCCCAAGATAGAAAAACAGCAATGTGCACTGTGCTCGGCACGGAAAGGCCAGCGGTACGGCTGACCCCGAGGGAACCCTGGCAAGGCAAGGAGCACTAGGACGAAATCAGAGAGACGCTGAAAAAAGGAATTTAAAACATGCTTGCCAGGTTGGCAAGAAAAACAGCAAGCGCAAATACCCGAAAAGACGCGAGAATAAGCGTCCTGAACACAATTTAATAACTGCTAAATATAGCAGGCGGCGGCCGGCCGCAGATGCGCGNTGACTATGCCAGCTAATAATATAAACACTAGTATTTGCTCTAACAAAATAGAGATAAACACCTACAATACCTTCTAAAGGATATAAAAATATAATGTGTCATGCTGGATTTCATAAAAAAATTTAGAAACAAATTATTTGCTCTATTGTAAAGAAAGATGCTTTCTTCCAAAGCCAATACATCTAATTTTACAATGATATATCTGCTGAAACCAGCATGGGAGCCTCAGTTTTTACAGTTAAATGTTTAGTTTCATGCAATAGAAGCTGTGCCACTTTAAAAAAAAAACAAAAACCAAACAAACAACAACAAAAAAAATCAACTAAAAAACTCACACATGGTTACCTTTAGTTTGAGCATAAAATTCTAACAGTTTTACTGGATTCAATGAAATGACTGATCACCTTCAGTTAAGCATGTAAAACTTGGCAGGATGGGAGAGAAAAAAGAGAGTTGGCCCTGTACCACCATAATAAAAATTGTGCGAGTCTGGATGATGCCATTCCTGAAAATATATTCTAGAATTCAGCTGAATTATTTAACTGTCAAATTTACCACATTCTGAGCAACAAAAAGACAGATTTTACTGTTTGAGCAGCTTGCACTGCAAGCTTGCATGGAGGATCAATATCCACTAACTCGGGAATTCTGTATTGAATTAACCATGCACTGGAATACAGAACACGGTGGGGGTCCTTGGTAACACTGTCAGCCCACAGCCTTTGCATATCTAAATTCAGCAAGGTAAAGGTATTCCAAATATAGATCTACTACGTGGCACGCTGTCTGCTGCAGTCAAGTGACCTGATATATTACTTCAGCAGGGAATACATTGATATCCCTTCTTCTGTTCTTTGGTGCAAGGCTTTGGATAAGGCTGCCAAAAGATGACTCAGTCCTTCTGTTCTGAAAGATGGGCTTGGACTCCTGAGAGCCCTGGCTGGGGGACCCTCCAGGAGATCTCAAATCTTGTGTTTATAGTAGTTGAAATATGTGCAACACATACAATTAACCATCAAAAAGCCAATTTTAACTTGGAAATTTATAAAAATATATAATAATACTTGGAGGAAACGGCCCCCAGACAAGCTCCATACTGTGGATTTTTATTGACTTCCACCTAGTGCTACAAATTAAGGAGTAATAGCATAAGGGAAATAATAAGGGAAAACAAAACACCACTCTTGCAACCTACTAAGTGGGTTTGAGTTACAAATGCAGGGAGAGGCAGTTTCAGCAGTTAGTGTTGAAGGGCCACAGAGAAGCAAGCTAAGAACAAAATTTAGTTCAATGCAAAGTTGTATTTCCAAATACCACTTTGTTACTGCACTGAACTTGCAGTTTAAGGCCACGGACTATGTTACCAAGTTTTCAGTTCTGAAGAGCTGGAGATTGAAGAATCTAAAACAGTAGTTGTGGAGGCTTGCTCCAAGCTTTCCCATGCAGATTTACACTCCTACAGTGTCTGGGGATTTTTTTTCCTCCCCTACTCCTTGGAGAAACTAAAGGTTTTCTACTTAGAGGCAAATATATTTCATAATCAACCCACCTTTACAGTGTCAAAGGGGTGTCCCACCAGCACACCAGCAGCACCTGAAATGAAACAAATGCCATCGTTATTACTCTGAAGTTTCTTCCTGGATCTGGAGCTACAGTAGCCCAAGCAGGATGACCAGCCTGAGGTGTGAGTGCACAACACTGTTGGCAAACCAGTTAAAGAGCATCCTACCAAGTCAGGAGATAAGAGATCTACAATTCAGTCCTTCAGGCCAGTACCAGGTGCCTTATGCTTCTCAGGAAGCTTTTGAGCTCCAGGCAGAGGTTGAGTTGTGTGACTACAGACTGAGCCACACCATATGGAATGTGCAGCCATGACTCCTGGCCTCAGTCAAGGCAAGTCCAGCAGGCAGAAAATGCAGGTTTCCTCTACTCTAAAGCACAATATTTCACATACATATCACTCTGTGCAGGCACAGAAAACACGTAAACATCTCTAAAGGCAGCAGAACATTCCTGCTCTCTCCTACAGCCTTTCCAGGCATGACAGCAGCACCTGCAGAGGGACTACGCATGACTAAAAACATTTGCTTTATTCTAGCATCAAAGGACTTTTTAGAAGCGACGTGCAGGCCTATTAGTTACACCGATCTGAACACAAGCATTTTACACACACAGGCTGAAGCAATGAATCCTCTAGCCCTGCACTTCCGTGACCCAGCAATCCTTAATGACCGCTGCCAACAACGAGAACGACAAGAGCGTCAGCGCACCTTCCCACGCTTGTGGGAGGATAGCCGCGCTGCCTCTCCCGGGAAGCCGTGGCAGCAGCACAGTGCCTGCTCCAGGATGGTGCAGTCCAGGTTGCTTAAGGCCAGCACGGCAGCAACACAGCCCAAGATAGAAAAACAGCAATGTGCACTGTGCTCGGCACGGAAAGGCCAGCGGTACGGCTGACCCCGAGGGAACCCTGGCAAGGCAAGGAGCACTAGGACGAAATCAGAGAGACGCTGAAAAAAGGAATTTAAAACATGCTTGCCAGGTTGGCAAGAAAAACAGCAAGCGCAAATACCCGAAAAGACGCGAGAATAAGCGTCCTGAACACAATTTAATAACTGCTAAATATAGCAGGCGGCGGCCGGCCGCAGATGCGCGGGGAGGCGCAGGACGCGTGTCCGCGTTCTCCCCTCTCCATCTCAGAGCTGCCCGGGGTCGCTGCGCTCAGGCCGGGGCTCCCGACCGCGCCGCTGCCCCTGCGCTCGCCCGGCCCCGGCCCGGCCCCTG
>WAAG01080627.1:24123-40282 GCA_013390105.1 Tichodroma muraria
CCCCCACCCCCCCCCCCCACCGCACCCCGCCAGGAAATCCAGAGCCATGCCGGCAGCGAGGGCCCCGCGCACCGCCGCTCTGCCGCTGCGCGCCCCCCGCCCAGCCCTTTTACCCTTCCGAGGGGCCGGGCCGCGCCTCCGGGGGCGGGGGCGAAGGGACAACTCCCCCCAGGCCGCCCCCAGCCACTGGCGGCCGCGCAGGGGCGGCTCCCGGCCAGGGACGGGGCGGAGATGCGGCTGCGGGGCCGGGGGGCCGGGACCGGGCGCCCCTTCGGCGGCTCCGACAGCCCCCGTTCCCCCGCCCTCAACCTGTCGCCTCTTTCTCTGCAACAGCTGCAGAACGAACCAGAAGTAAAGGCTGAAAAAAATTTTCCAGGCTGGGGAGGTGGTGGTTGGAGGGTGGAGGGGGCAGAGCATCCCTCTTGTGGAGTATCAATAGCACCTTAGTTGTTTTGGGTGGTTCGGGGAGGCTGTTCTGGGGGGTCTTTCTTCCTGGTAGAGGCATTCCCTGAGTGCTTGTGGTTGGAAAGCCTGAGGAGCTGATATCATGACGACTTTGGAGAAGATGCCTCCTTTAAATAGGGGTAAAATGCCTGTCAGACCTGTTACGAAGAAAGGCTGAGGGAGTCAGGGCTGTTCAGGCTGGAGAAGGCTCCAGGGAAAGCTTCACAGAACAGCTTGGGTTGTAAGGGACTGCAGTGGGCCATCTTGTCCAACCTTCCTGCTTAAGCAGGGTCACCCCAGAGCATGTGGCACAGGATTGCATCCAGATGATTGTTGAATACTTTCACTGAAGCGAAACTTCAGACCATTTCTGGGAAATCTATTCCAGTCTGCAATCACTGCACAGTAAAGAAGTTCTTCATATTCAGGAAGAACTTCCTGGGCACGGATTTCTGTCCATTGTCTCTGGTTCAGCACCACCAGTAAGAGGCTGGGTCCATCCTCTTGACACCCTCCCTTCAGATACTCATAGACATTGACTGAGCCCCTTCTCAATGGTTTCTTCTTGAGGCTGAACAGGCCCAGCTCCATTAGCCTTTCCTTGTAAGAGACATGCTCCAGTTCCTTGGTCAACTTTGTAGCCCTTTACTGGACTCATTCCAGGAGCTCCATGTCCCTCTTGTGCTGAGCAGCCCAGAACTGGGCACAGCACTCCAGATGTGGCCTCACAAGGGCTGAGTAGAGTAGAGTAGAGGGGCAGGATCACCTCCCTCAACCTGCTGGCAGTGCTCTAGAATGTGGTGCCAGAGAAACTGTGGGTGTCCCATCCCTGGAAGTGTTCAAGGCCAAGCTGAATGGCACTTCAAGCCACCAGTTGTAGTGAGAGGTGTCCCTGCCTATGGCAGAGGGGTTGCAACTGGATGGTTTTTGGGGCCACTTCCGACCCAAAACATTCTATGATTCTATTACTAGACTCTCCCCCAAAATATTGTCCCGGAGAGGGGAGGAAGGGTTGCACCAGCAGATATGGGCTTTGTGCTAAACGCTGACCCCCCTGGCACAATGGGAAGTGTGGGAATGAGACCCTATCTTTGGAGGTCAAAGCCACAAGCGAGTAGCCTGCTGCCCATGGGGCTTTGCAGGGCCCTGGATCTCAGTCTTGCACAGCACTGCTGCACTTCACCCTGCACAAGGGGCCTCTCCCTCCCCGCAGGCTTTTCTTGTTCTGCATTAATTCTGCTTTCCTGCTAACATTGCCTGCCTTCAGGGTGCCCTGATGCCAGAGCCTTTAAATGGGGAACTCAAGCTGTTGACAGTTTCAAAAGGGAGCCCTGTTTAAGCTGCTCGTTATTTCTGCAGGCAATGTCTGAGAAAGGGGAATACCAGTGGCCTAGAACAATAAGTAGCCTATTCCAGCTTTGCTTAGAGTAACAGGATCTTCTTCAGGGCCTGCACAGTCTAAATTGCTTTTAGAGGGTAAATTCCAGAAGCAGAATGGAAAAGCAGATAGGTGGATTTTTATTTCCTTTTTGTTTTTAATTGCTTTCCATGGTATGGCAGTTGTTTTTTAGGTGTAGCAGCTCCATAATAAATCAATAAAATCTTGCGATGGAATAACACATTAAAAATCAATCCAGCTTTTACCTTGTGTGCAAAGAAAGCACACAAACAAATGAACAAAGACAAGGATGCTTTCAAAGAGGTCTGAAACTACTACTAGAGGAAAAAAACTGAGAACCTGTCCCAGATTTAGCAGCTCTTGGACTATCATTACAATTAATAAGTAGACAAGATGTAAATGCAAAACATTCAGTGAATCCCTTACATTACCCATATCTTCCAGTTCAGTGCTCATTTGGGTTCCTTCTCATCTCTAAAAACCATTAAATTGAATCAAGTACCAAGGCGTCTCTAGGATGCCTTGAGTTCCTTCATTCACATACCTGCCCTACCTGGGGATGACCAGCTGGCACTAGAGAGCAGGTAGATGGGCTGGTCCTGCCCTCTGACACAGCATCAATGGCTTTGGGAGCTGCCCACTCCTGCTCTATCACCCACCTCCTAACAGGTACCTTAGGTTCTACTGAATACACATATCTGCAGACAGTACTTGGGATCAGACTGGAATCCCTGATCAGTCGTTTTTCCTTAAGCATTTTATGCAAGTATAACTGGAAGTGACTTTCTGTGGCTCTTGTATACCCTGGATCCATGGGAAAAACTCCAATCACGTGCAGAATTCTGCAGGTGAAAATCTGGATGTTATATGTCTCTGTCTTGTAGCACAAGTCTTGGAAGGATCAACTTCGACTAAAAGGTTCCTGGCCAAAGTGTTTTTAATCTTTATTCAAATCCTCTGATCTCCCAACCAATCTGCCTCAGAGGAATTACCTTCTCTACCAGAAGTGGCTTTCTAATTCTAATGTCTGACCACAATGGTCAGGGAAAACTTTTCCTCTCTCTTTGTAGGCACTTCTAGGTTATCTGAAGATGGTTTCAGTCTTAGTCTTTTCTTCTCTGAATTACATTAATAATTATCTTCTGATCTCTGAATCTTCTTACCCCCCTCTTTCTTCAGCTGATGTGGAGTTCCTTGAACCAAGCCCTAAGGCCTTGCTGAGTGAGTTCTGGGAGATTACCCTGGGTATTTGCAGACAACACTCTTTTTCATGTGTCTGAATATGAGATCAAATATTCACAAGAGACATACAACACAATATGATATTGTTCACATATGGGAAGCCTGTGACACATGATGTGCTCCAGGTCCCTTCCAGTAAGATCTGCTCTGTGCCACAATGTTCCCTATCTTGACCTTGCAGGTTTTTTCTGTAGTCGCTCCTAGCTGTTCATGCTGAATTGCTTTTTCAGATTGTATTTCCAGTTTGTCAAGATCACTTGAATTCTAATCCTGCTGTTGATTTTTGTGCAGCCCCTCCCAAGTTGCTGCAATCTCCCAAGGCTTGTCTTGTGTTGTTCCTGTATGCTTGAGCTGTTCCTAATAAGTTTTATTTAATATTACAGAATGTTTTATTCAATGCTACTGAACCCCATTGGAGCATTTCAGAGGGGTGGGGGCCACTTCATGTACTAGTGCAGAGAACATCAAGGGTTTGTTGGTATAGTCTGAGGTGTCCAAAGCTGGTACACTTAAGGCATGAGCATGGCTTTAGTCCCACTGGGGAGTTTGTCTTTTGTTCGTTTTTTCTTGCTTGGGGTTTTGTTTTGTTTTCAGTTCAAGTTACACTTGTGAGGCAATGCTCACAAGTGATGATGAATTTATTAATCTTGAGTGTGGGTGGGACAGTGAGTCAATAGAGATGCTTGTATTTGTGTGATAAATGGAAGGAAGTATTAGAGCTCTTACAGTTGGGTAGTATTTCTTAGATCAAGTATTTGGAATATCCATCCAGGGCCTTATATGTGCAGTATAGATACAGTTTTGGCGAGGACACCTAACCTGACACCAAAGGAAACCCAGATTTAATGGTTCTCCTCTTCACTCAGACTTTTTTTTAGATTTTTCAGAAGCTGTGTCTGACCTTGTCTCGACTTTGTTGATGTGTGATGCCTCTGGCTCAGAGTGTGACTCAGATGCCTGTTGGGATTCTTGTGCCCTTCAGGCTCCATGGATTAGGCTCAGCTGTGACCACCTTCCTTCTCATTCTGCTGAGGCTGTTCCAGATATAATTTACATCTGCTGGGATGCATCCCCTGGAGTGCTGGAGTGAGGGGTTATGCTTTTCCTGCTTTCTTCTTCTTTGGGAGCACTGAGCTTCCCTGCTACATGCCAAATGTGGGCCTGGCCTTCAAATAAAGAAGGCAGAAAAGAAAGAGCCCAGAGCAGCCTGGGAAACATACAGAGCATGTACAGCAGCTGAACTGCCATGAACAGCTGAACTGTCTGAGAGAAAAGATTATAACTTAATCTAACCCTCCAAAGAACCTCTTCCCTTTGTCCCTTTGTTTTTTAGGTGGAAGAGGCTTTGCAGAGGATGCTGGAGGAGTGAGATAGCAGAGGAAGTTTCTCCTCATTCCTGTGGGAAGAAGTGACCCTGTTGGCTGGCTGCTGTCCTCGATGGCACACAGGGGAAATCTGTGACCAAATTGAAACCTGTGCAAGGGGATCAGGAGACCAGAGAATGGAACAGAAAAAGGCAGAGAGCAAGCAGTGTGACAGAATAAACACTGCAGGTAAATATAACATGAAGCAGAACGGCAGCGGGGCAGAATGAAGTAGGAAAGGGACAAAAACGTGGAGTTGTGATAAACTCATAGAAATTCTGGTAGCAATGGCCTAATAAAATACATAAATAAATAATAAAAAAGTTATATTTAATAAGTTATAATAATAAAATATATTGTTGGTTCAGTTGTTTCAAAATCTTTCTGTTTGCTTGTGAATTTGGCATCAACAATTGGCCATGTCCCAGTAGAAACGTCCCACTACAATGTGGACAGTTGTGGATGGGGGAGCCTCCCCTTTGCTCCCTAGAGCTTGGCTGAGACTTGGCCAGCTCTGGGACTACCCTGCATGGGAATTTTCTTTCATACAGCCTTCTGCCCTCAGACCCTTCCTTAACTTCTAAGGTTAACTTCTGCATCGTCACAAGTTCAACTTGCATCGTGTTACCCTGAAAAAATGCTTCAGTTCCTCTTTCTGTTTTGAGCTGTGACTGGATTTTGAGCTTCTTCCTAGCACCTTCTTTGGTTCCCTGAATCACTCTTCAGAGTCTCTTAGGGGCAGCAGCTCTCTCTGAGTGCCCCGTGATATGTGAACATGGGTGCATTCCGACCATATGCAATGTGAACACTGTATTTACAGCAGCAAACTGCTTTCAAGGGAAACCTTGCATTTCCCAGAAACTGCAGTACAGCACAACCAGGCTTGATGATTTAGTGCTTTACAGAATGGCTGGCATCTAAAGCAGTGACAAATAAATCCATATGGTGAAATGAGAGAAACATCGGGACACAATGTACATAGGAAACAAGCAGGAACCGAGCTGCTGTATAGAAGCACCCCTTTGTTTGAAAAATGATCTTCTCTAGATGAATTCACTGGGTACCTTTGTGTGGATTCAGGTCCATTTTCTTTGTTTTCCTAAACAATCTTGTGTTTGCTGCCCTACTTGTTTGCATTGTCCCACTTGATGTTATGTTATGTTATGTTATGTTATGTTATGTTATGTTATGTTATGTTATGTTATGTTATGTTATGTTATGTTATTGAGTCAGGTCAGGGGGATATTCCAGGTCTTCTGGATGCAGCTGCACTTGAAGACAGAGCAGCTAAGGCATTATTCTCAGGGGAATAGGTGCCTTTATTATCCATTAACTTTATGACCTTGGGTGGCTTTAGGGTATTCTGTGACGTCATTATCCCACTGGCTTCAAAGGTACTGTATATCAAGTGTTGAAACTTCCCAACCTGATAAAATCCCTTGATAAGACTGATGTTTCAAAGCATGAAATGTAACTGATGCAGTTGTACAAGAGCTGAGTGCTGCTGAAAAAGAGCTGCCTTGCTTACAGATCAGCTGATGGGTTGAGGCTTTGTGATCCCCAAAATGTCCTGGTCAGGGTCCCAGTATGTAAGGCCTCTTCTGTTCCCAGGGAAATCATGGCAGATGAACTACCTTGGCTAATATCTGAAATGCTGAGCTTGTGAGAAGCAGAGGCAGAGGTGCTGGGGGACAGGAGTGGCTTAGTATGCTTGAAGTTGTAAGGTGCCCTGAAAAGTTTGGTCTAGCTCCAACTTTCCATGCTTTATCCTGGTAAAATGGAAACAGTTTTATTACTGGGAACACACACCTTCTGGAAAGCCTGCCCGTCTCCAATTTAAGCAGAAGTGGCCAAGTTCTGACATGCACCTTCTGCTGTTAGTCTCTTCTACACGTGTATGTGGATTAGTTTGGGTTACTGGTGTGTTGGAGAAGAGAAAGAAGCATAATGTGCACACTAAACAGTCCACAACGTTTCTGAGGAAGAATCTATCCCTATTCATAGTCAGTTGTCTTGTGCTTTGTTTGAAATACAAAACCATAGCAAACCCCCCTGGGTGCTTCCTTGGAAGCAGATGAGAAACGAACAGACCAAAAATCCAGAAAAAGCTGACTATAGGCATTAGTCCAAAGTAATTTTCTTGGCATTGTCTTTGTTTTCAAAGATCGTACATACTTTGGGTTTTGTTAACTAAACTGCTGAGTCTTCTCCTTTTCTGTCATTTTTCTGGTCAGCAAGAAGGCTCAGAGAGGGCAGACCTACACACATCCATGCTGAGTCTTGTCTTCTCTTATCACAGGTCCCATCTTTGTCTCTGGCCTGTGATAATACTATGATGGCTAAGAAATTATAATTACTTTTTTAATGTGTATTTGGGCAAGGACCTGAATCTAAAGTACTTGAAGTATTATGGGGACTACATTCTTTTATATTTGCTGCAGGTGGAGCAAGTTTCTTAGCTGCTGGCCTTCCTTGGAGAAGGCCAGAAGACTTCACAAGTGCATGCAACCAGTGATACCTGATGGAGCAGGTCTCCAGTGGAACCCAAATGCTATCTAGCATCACAGTTTGAAGATGCCAAGTACCATGAAGAGGCATGCTGAGATAAGAGAGTGGGCACTGAGTCCAGTCACCTGAGCTAAAATCTATCAACAAATACGCTTGTGATTGGAGACAGTGAGCAAAAGCTGTTGTGAAGTCATTCAGGAAAGGAAGATAAAAACTCAGTAACTGGCATTTTAATAGCATTTTTCCAGTCTGAATTTGCAGACAATATAACCTAAACCTTAGGCTGTTTCTCTGAGGTAAAAAGGTGCAATTATGCCTATTTTATAGATAAGGAAACTGGTAACACTAATTTGGCCTAGGGGAACAGGAGGCAGAACTGGGAGGACAACCTCCTTTGCCTGCCTTATGGCTTTGTGGCTTTGTTTTAAAGTTACCCTGTTCTTACAGGAAACTTTCTGTGAGACTAATGGCTTTTCACTGCCAGCATGTATAAAAATATACTTTCAACATCATGTATTTGAAATCCTCTGGCACAAGTTGTATTCACATGCAAAGTCAAAGACTGGGAGAGCAGGTGTCCAGCTAAATCTAAATGCTAGGCTATTTAACAGAGTAGACACAGAGACACTAGGGTTTATGTCTGGACAATTTTTTAATATGTTGGCCTGTGTTCAAGGCAACTTCCTGCTGGGTGATTTGTGGGCTTCCAGTTGTCACGTGGAATGTTTGTTGTTGCAATAGCCTTATAGTAAAGACGCCCATTTCTTGTAAACCGAAAGAATAGGCTTGGCACGATGACCATTGTGCCTCTACAAAAACTTCCCATAAACTCTGGGATGTGGACACTCCTATGGCTCCCAAACAAATGGCAGGTGATAAGTGAGACTGTGCACTTCCTATGATACTCAGAACCCGGTACTGTTAGTACCTGTGGCTGAGTATTCTTTGTTTGAGAAAGGAATACTCAGGGTTGAGAGTGCTCCTAAAAAAGCTATGGAAACATCTGTCTTAGATTCTAATTCTTCTCCAGGATGGGACAACGGAAAAAGTCAGGTTAATGTTGGAGGAATAGGACTGAAGGCTTCTTGCAGAAATGGGTCTATATCTGCACTAGGACAGTGCACACTGCTAGCAAAGATTTGTGGCAGAGATCCCTAAATTAGTATTGATCAAGTCAGGATGGGTATTAGAGGCTCTTTGCCCCTCCCCTCCCCAACAACATGGAGTTCTTCTCCAGCATTACACTTGCTTTGTAGCAGTATTTTTAAAGGACGTGCTTTGTTTTTGCTTGAAGACTTTAAATAATTCATTGTAGTTTCAGTTGTTTTCTATTTCTGCAAGATAAAATTCCTTTGTATATATCCCCTCTCAACATAAGCTCATAATAATGCTGGCATTTAGAAAAAGTTCTCTTTTCTGAACTCATTGGTGCCAGGTTTTTCAGTTAAGTAACTCTTTCCCATGAGACTTTAGCAGCTGATCTCAAAGTCCCAGACAACAATGATTTATAGTTCTAGAGTTTTCTTTCTAATTTCCAAGTGGCTCTGAAGTTGTTAAATCATATAAAAACAGCTAGTTATAAAGGAAAAAGACCATTGGCTAGTCAATAATATAGCATCTCATATATTTTTCACTGGTGTAAAGCAGAGATCTCAAGGAGACAGAGTTTGGGAATATTGCAGAAAAAGATACAGGGACACAAGCTGGAGAGAGCACTGATAGCAACATCAATAAATAGATTTGGAGTTTGTCACTGTTCCTGCTACAACAGCTGTGTTTTACTGTCTAACACCTGAGGAGCCTCTGCTGAAAAGGTAGAGGCTTGCACATTAACATTTTCATGAAATAAAGAGTGCTTTATTGCTTGGAGGTAGGGAAAAGCAGGCCAGTAAGGTGAGTGCCTCCCTCTGCTCCCGGCTCTCCAAGCCTGCTGCCAAGTCACTGACTACATCTTCTGTTCATTAAAGTGCAGAAAATGTGCAAAACGTTGGAAAGCAGCTCAAAAAGCAGTCCAAAAGTCAATAGCAGTCTCCTCCATCACAGCAAGGAGTTCTTCTGCAGTGCTAGCAATGTAGGCTGGCATAAAATCCTTTCTGAGAGCTGCTGTGGTGGTGCACTGTCAAACTTCCTCTTTCTTACTGTGCAGCTCAGAGTGATGTAATCAGGGCCTTCCAGTAGCTGAAGGGAGCCTGCAAGAAACAGGGAGAGGGACTTTTTACAAGGACATGTGTCAGCGGGTCACAGGGGAATGGACTCAAACTGAAAGAGAGTAGGTTTAGATTAGATATTAGGATGAAGTTCTTTGCTGTGAGAGTGATGAGGCACTGGCACGGGTTGCCCAGAGAAGCTGTGGCTGCCCCAACCCTGGAAGTGTTCAAGGCCAGGCTGGATGGAGACCTGATCAACCTGGTCTAGTGTAAGATGTCCTTGTCCACAGCAGGAGGGTTGGAACTAGGTTATCTTTAAAGTCCATTGCAACCCAAACCATTCTATGATTGTGTATTTCTATGATTTGGGGGAAAGATATATGTTACATTTTAATTTTTCCATACATACATAATTTCACAAGGGCTGTTTGTGTAGAATGGCTGCTAATATTGTTACTTCCACCTTTTCCCATTATTTACTCCTGAACAGAGACTTGTGGCCCTCTGAGAAGTGTCTGGATCCTTGCAGTGTCTTCATGGCAGTGGACACACCAGTTATGCTGATGAGAAGTTTAGGTGTAGGGAGATTGAATGACTTGCCGAAAGCCAGAAAATCTGTGACTTCTTAAATTACCGCAATCATCTTCAGTCTTCTTGGAAATGTACTATTTTCCCTCCCCTTGGAGGGAAAAAACATTGGTGTGTAGAAACATTACAACCTTGTTTCAGCTTTCTAGGAATCAGGTATCACTTATACCTGACGCAGTTGCCAATGCTCAGAGTGGTTCCCTTACTGCTTCTGTTTGTTTCGCTGTGAGATTCCTGCTGCGAGTTCTTGAGTCCTTGGAATTATCGGTTTTTCTTTAGTACCTGAGATAAAGGACAATGAGCCGCTTTGATTTGAAAATCCGTAACACAGCTGGAGCCAGGAGGTTCCACCTCCCATTCCACCCCCACCAGGCAAGCCAAACGCCAGGCTCTGCCAGCTCAGCAGTGCTGGTGGCACTCCTTCCCGTTCCGCAATGTGCAAACAGCCCGGTGACGCAGCTGGGTAGCGCTGTTTGAACAGTCTCTCCAGTCAAGGATTTTTCCAAAATAAATTGGACAGGAATTTATGGATGTGCGTGTGAGTGCGGTATTGCACGGTGCAGATGGGACAGCAAATGCAACATGTTATGGCAGGAAATGAGGAAGAAACCTTTCCTCAGCAAATCTGGCTGGATGAGCTGGCAGGTGGTGGCAGAGTTGAAAGAGGACGGGCTTTGGAGTTGGTAATATCCTGTGAGTCAGCTGTGGAAGAAGATGGTAAAAGGAGGTCCCTGCTATCTTCTCTCACCTACATTATGTTATTTAACACTGATTGCCTACCTAAAGGCTCCCTTCCCACTTTTCCTTTTGCTCCATCACTTGTACCAGTCCTCTACCTCTTTGCCATGGAGCAATTCTCTCTGCCTGGGTGGGCAGACAGCTGCCTCCTTCTGTGAAGCAAATGGAAGGTTTCATCCATCACACACTGGGCAAAATTAGGGCCTTCCTCACTTTTTATCACCCAGTTTTGTGATTTCCTGAAGATTGCTTCATATCGTCAGATCTGTCATTTTATCTGACAGCACCTTCCATGCTCTGCTTTCTCAAAATCACCTGTGAAATTGGCCCACTTTGAACAAATCGCTCTTGAACAGTTTGCTACTGGAGGAGAGAACCTGTGAGTTATTTCTTGTGGAATGTTATCCCTTGTGGAGGCTCAAAACATGTTTTGTGTGTGGTTTCCTAGGGCCTGCTTTGAGAAGACCACCTAGGCTGGGACTAGGCACTTTCTCTCCTTCCTGCATTGATGTGGACCACGGTGTTTATTTGCAAGCTAGACTAGCAGTGATCTCTGGATCTGCAGTCCTTGGACATTGTGTCAAAGTGGGACAGGAATGATTCGTATTTTATCTTGGAAAAATGCCTGATAATTGAAGATTTCTTTAGGATGTATTTTCTGGACTGTCTTTATTTACCTGTAGCACTGGGGGGCCTGGTTCTGCTGAATTAATGAGGCTGGTATATCTCTGAAATCCACAGAAGAGAGGATGGAGGAGGAAGCTCCTTCAGCAATGTATGAAGAGTGAGATTTCAAGGACTCTGTCTCTGGGAGGACTCCTGGTAAGGGAAATTGAATTGCTGCCTTGAGGTCCCCTCTCTTCAGGGGGGAGTTGGTCTGTGCTGTTTGGAGTGTGCCAGCAGGAACAAGGGCTTCATTTCTCAGATGGGGTCTCCTTCATGCAGGATTACACCTTCCTCAGTACTTGCTCTCATGTGAGCACTTGAACCCTTGTGCTTCTGGGGCTCCTCTCCCAGAAGACTCTTGCCTTGTTGCCATCACGTGGTGGCCAGGCTGAGCACGGCACTGGATCCTGTTTTCCCCTAAGTCCTGACGGCACACCAGGAGCAGAGAATACTGTAGTGGTGCCTGTGTTTGCTTGAGGCTCAAGTTACTCTGCTAAGCCCTGGCTGAGGCAGGTGTCCCTGAAGCAGCTGTGTGTGTGCATTCCTGCAGAGCTGGCTGTCCCAGTGATACCTTCACGGGGCAAGGTGAAATGGTTCAAGCCCCAAAATATTCTTCTTTCATATGAACACCTTCTGAATGACTTCTGTTTGCAATGCAATCCCAGTCAAATGGAAAACCTGATCTTTCCTGGTATGCCCCATTGAAGTGTCCTAAACCATTATCAAAAGGTTATGGAGTCAGATTCCTGCTATATAAAGCAAGTAATATTTTGCTAGAAGCATTGGTATGAATGGAGATTAAAAAATAAACAAAGGATTAATTTTCTTTAACAAAAGGAAGGGAGTTGGGTTGGTTGGGGCTTTTTCTTTTTTACAACCTCAGAAGATTTCATGAGGAAGATTCCCTTTGAACTGTTCAGCTCAGCTAAAGAAGGTAGGAATTTTGCTTGGTCTTTTGATATTTCATGGAAAATACTAATTAGCCCTGATGCCTTAGTCAGCCAGTGCAAAATGCCAGCCAGCCTCTATTTGCTTGCTGATATGGCACCAGTCACTGCAATGTGTAGAAAAATTCCACACCCCCCATCCCGTGCTTCCAGGCTGCCCCTCCACAGGGGACTGTGTCCTTGTCCCCGTGTGTCACTGACACAACAGGTCCCATACCTGGTTCTGCTGCTGGAGGGGTCCTGCAAGGACAGCATCAGAATCGGATTTTGGGAGAAGAGAAAACAACAGATTTCCCTGCACTTGGCATGCAGAGATTTTTGATGAACCATTAATAACTCCTGTATGGACACCAGGTATAACAAGAAAGAAGTACTAAATAACCCAGTGTGGTTTTGCTGCTACATTGCTACCTCTCTAGATAATATTTTACTTCTGGTTTTAAATTTTTGCTGTCCTTGCATGATGATAAACTGGAATATTCTGTTCTCTTCAGAACAGAAAGCATTCAGGGAAGGATGTGTAAGAAATCCTGTGTAAGAAATGAAAGGATCAAGTTAATAAAAGTCCTTTCATTTTCAATTTCCAGAAGCTTTGTGCCCTCACATAGAGCTGTGCTATATGTCACTGGCACAGCAGCCCCAAAACATATGCTTCAGTGAGAAATAGGTTCTTGGAAAATGTGCAGGGAACAGCACTGGGTACTAAAGTCCTCAGCTCCCCTGTAAAGCCGACCCAGGGGGCAGCAGCCGTGAAATTTTCTTTTCCCTTTGCTACCAATGTACCTTGGCTCTAACCCAGGAAAACCTCTACAAGAGGGGTACAGTTCAGGTTACAGCTTGGCAAAGCCCTTCATTGCATCAGGACTTTAGTTTCCAGGGTCTCTCTGGGCAATGCTTAACCTCCCACACATAGATGGCACACCCTTTGGTAACAGGACTGTTGTGCAAAAACAGTCAAAATGACATTTCCTTGAGCTCTTGGTTCCCCTTGATCAACAGGTCTCTCTACAAGGAGCTGACATTGGAAACGGGTCAGGAATCTGAGCAAGAAATGAAGAGCAGCCACTCCAGGGTCTGGGAAAACTATGCTGTTGTCTGAAATAGAAGCAAATACTCTGGATGTGGTTGGATTGATTTCTGGAGTTCATAATTTGTATATGTAATGAATGGGTAATAATCCATGGGGATCTATGTAGGAGTTTAGGGTCAGCTTCATGCATTAGAAAAGTCAAGAAAAATGGCTTGGTAAAGGCAGAAGGAATTTTCATTAATGGAAAGGGTGTGTGGTCCATCAGAAGGAGAAAGAGTGGGCTGGGATAGGGGGAGGAGGAATCCTGCAAATAGCCACAAATGCAGCATCTCCGTGGCTCAGGCCAACAGTGTCCTCCGGTAAACAAGTGTGCAAAGCTGTCTTCTGGGGCTAGTAAGTACAGCAGGGGATGGCCCCTTCACAGCCAGCCTTACCCTGCCAGTCACCACCCCTCGGGACTTTCCAGGCAAAAGGGCACTGGGAACAGCAGCTTTGGCGCAGCATTTCAGGGCTTCATGGGATTATTTATTCACTGTGTTCTTGGAACAGTTCCAGGCTTCCCGGCTCTGCCACCAGTGTACAAATTCATCAAGTACCCACAAGGCTCACAATCCCCAGAGGCAAGAGCAGACTGTAGGAAGGTGATTCGTATTACAAATCAGTGTCTCCGAAGGACCGGCAGGGCTCTGGGAAGACCGAACCCGTACCCTCGTCCCTCCTACCTCCCTTACGCTCATCAGGGTGATTAAGGCGGCAGCCGCACTCTGGATGGAATTCATTGCTGGGGCCATCGGAGGTAAATACGTGAATTAGTGCTTGTTGACAAAAGCAGATAGCTGTGTTTCCTTCTTGTTCAGCTAAAGAGCAGGACTCAATAGCAGAGCTGAGAGTCTTTGGATGGGGGCTGCTTGTTAAAAGCGTGTTTTTCCTTATTAAGTGAGAAATGTCATCAGAGCAGGTTCACAGAGCTGCTGGGGAGGGAGCTTGGTCAGCTGAGGTCATTGCCTGCAATCTCCTCGAGTCTGATTGCAGGGGGACAGGGTAAAACTCTAATAGGAAGAGACAGAGTGTAAGAGGTTTTGTGCAGATACAAACCAGCTTGTGTAGCCCTGACAGCAAAACCCTCACATGTCTGGCATGTATGGGTCCCAGCAGGTTGCTGGGATGGTGGCTCTGGGGGGCTGAGGGTGTGATTTGTGAGACAGGAGGGGAGGAATCACAGTGTTCTTATTGCATTTCGAATGTCTGGATGAGCGACCTTTGCAATTATCTTAGGTTAAGATGTATTTGCAATTGTGATGGTGATCTCAGTGCAGGCGAGCTACGCAGCAGGCTTTGATCTGGGAGAAAGTAGGTTAGCTGTATATAAAAAAAGTAACAGGAGAGAAGTGTGATTAAATCCTAGACATTTTTACACCATGTACTGCTCAAGCCTATCTTTGTTTTAAACGACAAAATGTACCCATCAGTCTCAGTTCTTTGCTGAAATCTCATTAGATTTAGTGGAGTATACAAGATAATGCATACCAATAAATACCACGAGAAAAGCCTTTGGGTCACCACTGACAGAAAGGCCAGGTAAACCTACCAGGTGTCTGAGACATTCAGCCCAAGCCTGCATGACAGATCTCACTTTGACATTCACTGAAATTTGGCATTTTCCCTCACCAGGAGCAGTCTGTGGTCCTGCTGTGGATGTGTTTGCCCTGGGAAGGACCATGCTGAGTCTTGCCTGCCCATTCATTAATTGCTCATCACACAATACGTGTAAATGGGGTGGGGTTTGGCATCTCAGCAGCATCCAGCCCTGGAGGTGCCTGTTGTGCCTGTGCTTGGGGTGTTGGTCTTCCTGAGGTGTTGGGAGAGGGAGGATATAACCAGTCCCACCATGATAGCTTGCCTTTCTCCTCCTGTTTCCCTTCTGACTTCAGAGCACCCTGTGGAGAAGGAAGCCCTGTCCTAGGGCTGGCAACGGGATGCCCATCCCAGAAGGATTAACCAAACCTCCTCTCAGACTTCATGTTCGTGGTGGGGCAGAGATGATTGCATTTGTTGCTTGGACTCCTTTGCTTTTTTAGCACAGTTTGAGATAGGTCACTTAATGACAAATTTCTTTTGCAAGGGAACACGGAGACCTGAAAACAGAATTTGACATGGCCATTCACCTTGGCTTTCTGCCCCGGCTCCCACGCAAAGCCAGGCTTTGTGCTGTGACCCCCTGTCCAGGCTTCAGCACCGGGTTCTGCCCAGCCATGCAGCAAGAGTGTCCCATGTGTGCCCTGGACATGGGCTCAGCCTGAGGGGATGCAGGCTCTGGAGATCCAGCTGGGACCAGAAAAGTCTTTGCTTGTTGTAAGGCACTTTTCTGACCTCAACGTGTCAGAGAGCTTGATTTTCCATCCTGTCCTCTATGTCCAGCTTGGAGCTTTTCTAGGGGGGATGCTGCAACTTCTCACTGGCTGACAGAGGTGAGAGCTTGTCCATAGACACAGGGGAGGTACCTGGGCAGGGCTTCAGGGCCATCATCCTTCCCCTCAGATGGGACAGCTCCTGGGATTGGACATGTATCCTGCAAGAACTGGGATAGTTTTGGTGCTGAGCTTTGATGCTGCTTGTTTTGGGGTTTATGTTTGCTAGAGCTGAAGCCATTTTCATGCTCCTAAGGAGTCTATGAACCCAGCTAAAGAGCATCAAGCAAGTTGAGGCAACATTAAAAATAGGAGTTTCTGTTTAGTAAATTATATTCTTGTGACCTAGATCTATTTTCAAAGTGTCTTGGAGAAAGCATGGCTTAAGTACCTTTGAAAAACAACAGAGGTCATTCCCATTCAAATTCCATCCTATGGCTGCCTCAGGCAGCTGCACAAATACTGTGCATCATCTCTGGGCAATGGATTCTGTGGCAATGACATGAACTCAGCATTGTCAGCCCAAGAAACAGTGATCTGCTATGGCTCCAGATAGAAAAAACATGAGAGGAACATCCTTAGTGACTGTGAAGACTTTCTGTAACCAGCAAATGTGGCTGGATGTTTTAGGAAGCAGTCCTTCCTGGCCAGTAGAATTGAGCAGGAGGTTGGACTAGA
>WAAG01080629.1:288-27462 GCA_013390105.1 Tichodroma muraria
TTCATATTCAGTCATCTAGTCAATCCCACTTACTGGCAGATTTTGGCAGATATCTTAACTTTAAAAGCCTTTACAGAAATCCTTGTGCCTTTAGCAGTTGCCAAGAAATCTCTTTGTTTTGCTTTCATCTTTAAAAAGTTTATGCCTAAGTTTCTTACTTGGAAGCAAACTTCGCTTTTCAAATAATATCTTTTTAACTTGAATACCTTTATGTTCTCTCTGTTGTTTCACGTTTTGGCTTTGGGAACTTCCTATTGCTTTTTCTTCATATTTTCTCTACTTTCAATCTGCAATAACCTGTCTTGTAAATGCTATGTTTTGCAAACGTTTTGTGCCTTAGTCTGCTTCTATTGTGTTCTTCAACTAGCTTCTTCACTTTTAAGTAAGTTCCCTATTAAACACTGTTCTGGTGGATTTCTATTTAAAAAAAACCAAACAATTTTGATTCCTCATACATGATTGTGTGCAATACTTAATGATTTTTTAATTCCCTTGCGGGTTCTCTAATTGCTCCTAAATGTTTTTTTCCTGCATATGTAAATTTAGTTTCTGATCACACTGGTATATTTAACATCTCAGTATAAATAAGTGATGTTCACATAATAAGCCTGTGAATGCTCTTTCAGTAGAAGAGAGCGAGTTCCTCCAACCTGTGCATATGCAGAAAGTCACCCTTCAAGGAATGGAATGTCACTGTTCTTACCAGCTCTGCACCAGCTGAACTGAAGGTGTTTTTAGGAGGTTGTCTGGAAGCAAGCTTATTTCCTTCATTATGTTTGCCAATCTCACAGGCAACTCTTGTCGCAGAAACATAAATGAAGTCTTTTCACAAGCATTTTCAGATCCTAGGATCAATATGACATCAGAATGAAGTCAATACTTATGGTAGAGAACTACACAAACTTACTTTCTTGTATAGGAGGCCTTGATTTCAAAGCTGACTCAGCCAGGCTGGTAGACTGGTGTGTTTCTTTCATGGCAGCAGCCCACTTGTATGTCAAAATTTATTGCATACTGAAACCTTCCTGTTGCAGTAATGAGAATCTTCAATATATAAAGAGAAACTGATGCAACAGTTACAGACCTATACCGTTCAACTTTAAATATGACTTCTATTCATGTATATTGTTCGTTTTATTTGCAGCAAACATTGACTCTAACCAGCACTGATCAAATAATATGGCATTCTGAGCATGTCAGATTAATTAAAGCAAATTAAACCAGCACAGGAAACTATGAGAAGGATGCTTGAGAAAGTAACATAATCCCATACACCCTGCTTTTCATGACTGATCTTAGTGAATTGTCATAACACATCCTCAAACACTTTCAGAAGGTAGATTCAGTAGTATGGATCTCATTTTCAACTAAATCTGTTGCAGTTTAAATGCAGTCTTACAGGAACAGAAGTCAGGTGAATGAATTCACGTGAATAGTGACAAAGAAAGTAGGACAGCTACTCTGCTTAGGCATTAGGATACTAATACATTTAATTCTTTACATTTTTAAAAGCTAGAAGTGAAAATACTGCCTCTTTTGATAACTGACCTGTCCTTTTGTAAGAACAAGTGTCATCTATAGGGGCAGTTAAATATGGTTATTAAAATCAAGACCTGCTTTTATTCCCATAAAACTTGTTTTCCTAGGTGAGAAAAGAGGGGTGCAGCATGGGGAAGAGACTAAGAAATGCTGTACTTCATTCTCAGCCAGACTTCCTTCTAGACTGTCACATAAACAGCATCTGAACTTCCTAACCTGCCCATCTGCTGCAGTGAAGTGCATACTTCAGGTTTGGTGTTTCACAACAGGTATCTCCTAAAAATTAACTCCTGTGTTACTGCTCAGTTCACTCCTTCCATTTGGCAAGGGAAAACTGGGGAAAAAGATTAAAGGAAGGGATGAGGAAAGGCAAAAGAAAGCTGGGAGCGCCTTAAACATGAAAAATCTTTACCACGTTGAAATAGAGCAGTTTACTTTAAAGCACGCAGACTCAGACACATAAAAAACTACACTGATGAAAGAATGTCAGTTAATAAAAAAGTGAATAGTTTATAAGAAATTCCTCCACAATGGCGCTTACCAGCATTTTGCACTGTCTACATATGACCTCTGCCTAGAAACCTTTCATTCTTCTCCCTAGTCAGATTGCATTTCAGGCATGGCTGTTACTGGCCTTTCCCTTTTCTTGGGTAATATTCCAAGAACAATTCAGATTGGAGTTATTAGAGTGTAAATATAATCTTTAAATGCCTCATATACTCAAAAAATTACATTTCACAAAGTAGTTTTTGTACCTGAAGGCCTTATCTTTGCAATTTTGGGTCAAATATGGAAGGCAGTATGGGGCAGGCAAATTGAACAGGCAAATGACTCCTCCCCTGTGCAGCTACAGTCTATATCTAGGCAAAGGATGGGTAAAACTAAAGAAGGTACTGTGGTCTTATAACTCAAGACCAGACCTAAATTTGCTTATAGAGTATTTCATTTTTTAAAATTAGCTTTACCAGGTTTTATTATTTCCTCTTTGACTGCTCTCACTCTTGCAAAAAAAAGGAAAAAAAATCCTTAATGAAAACACCATCAGATAATAATGGCTAGAGAATGTCTTATAGACAAATACTGTCTCTGTCTTGTGCTCTCTTTTTATTTCTGTAACTAGTTTTTACTTTCTGTGATTAAATCCTTAGGCAAAAGAAAGGGAAAAAATACTGTAGAAGTTTTCAAGATTATTTTTAACTTATGTTCAGGTACTAAGTAAAAAAGTAGCCTATCTTTTGACACAAGGAAATAGTGTGCCTTGAAAATAAACACTGATTTTATGGTAAACATTTTGTCAGTAGTGCTAAAATAATACAGGTCAAAGCAAACTCTGAATTGCAAGATTCTTTGCTCAACAGTACAGTACCAACAACATATGGTGGAGTTCCTGTAGGAATCGGGAGTTTTAAATGTCAGATACATTTCATTGCCACAAGTGAAACATTGAATAGATGGATGAAGTGACAGCAGATAATTGTGAGGAAGTCTTCCTTGTAAATCTTCCTGCTTATACAAAGTTTGGGGTTCTAGGATTAGTTCTCACTTAGGTTTTACTTGCAAAACTATAAAAAGCCATGAAACTATTAACTAGTTAAATATATAACGCATAAACACGTATGCACACCAAAGTGCCTTGGGTAAAGAAACAGAACATACTATACAATGGGTCCAGCCTCGGGCTTTGAAACGGTGCCTCAGTGTGACTTAAACAACCTTTCTCTATGTGGTCATTGCTTTGAAGCAGTATAGAACAATTCCTAGGATCCCTTTTGTTTCCAAGCTGACAGTCAAAAACCTGGAAGCATTAGGAGTGGTTTTGGCACTGAGTGTAAGACTGAGTATCCTGTTACTGATTTACTCATTTTCAAGACTAGACTCCAAATTCTCTAGGATGTCTCTTAGTGCCTGCATCCTGTTCCTTCTCTCACACACCTCCTAAAACAGCAACATTTGGGTACGATGTTTCTGTAGGGCACCGGCAAGTGACTGAGAAGTGATGACTGTTTCAGCGCCTGAGTGCCAGCTGAGGCTAAACGCTTCATGTGTTTCGAAGATGCCTTTAAAAGGCTGCATGTTGCTTAGCAAAAGGCTTAACCAGTCTCACCTGTCTGAGTAACTGCTCTAACGCTACCAGATGTCACAGCTGTTCCCATCCTCTCCCCAACACTGCGGATTCAGTAAGAAAACACCCAACTACCCTGGTGGTGCCAAAAACTGGAGTTTTCAGCTAAATTTCAACCTTGCCACAGTTGCAGTCTCCGGGAATGAGCCAACTGCTGCCCCAGAAGGAAGCAGAGCCCTTTTCTGACAAAGCACAGCATTAGCAGACAAGCAACAGCCGGGCAGCGCTGACGGGGTGAGGGGTCGTGGCCGCCCCGCTCCTCACAGACGCCTTTGGGAGGAGGGGCAGCGGTCGAGGGCGGCTCGGCGGGGACTCACCGAAGTCCAGAAACTGCTTCATGGAGAGCGGCGAGGGGGAGAAGCGTGAGTAGAAGTCCACCTGCTGTGGGATGTTAGCCGGGGAGGCGCTGCCCGCGGCAGCGCCGCGCAGAAGGGCGCGCAGCAGCCTCATGGTGCAGCTCCGTCCCCTCAGCTCAGCTCAGCTCAGCCCGGCCCGGCCCGGCCCGGCCGCCATTTCCCGCCGCGCCGCTCCCCCGGCCCCTGCCCAGGCCGCGGCCGCCTCCGCCGCGCCGCCGGGAGGAGGTGCCCGAGGGGGGAGGGGGGCGTCTCCGCTCGGCCCAGCCCCGCAGCAGCGGCGCGGGGCGGAGGAGAGGGCGGCTCTGAGGGAGCGGGGCGGGGGTGCCTGGAGCTGCCCGGCAGCGCCTGAGGCGGACGCTCCGGTGCCCCGAGCGCCTTGAGGGCGCGACGGGAGAAGACGACGCTCGCTTCATGGAGGAGCAGGTACGCGGCCGTACGAGCAGTTACGGGTGCCGGTGCCTCCGCCTGCCCGGCGAAAGGCTGCGGGTGCGGCCCTGACCACGGGCGGGAGCCGTGAGGGCCCCGGAGGCGGGGGGCGGGGGCCGAGACCGCAGGGGCCGCGGCGAGGCCGAGAGATGCCCGTGCACCAGCGGCTCTCGCCTGGCATTGGGGTGCCTGGGGGCTCGGCCACGCGGGCTCAGCGCACTCGCGGCTCCGCCTCGCCCCGGGATGGGGCCGTGGTGGGCGGCGGGGCCTCGGCTGCCGGCGTGGGTGACCCGCGGGCTGGAACGGGAAACTGCAGAAACCCACGGAAGTGCCGGCGTTGTCCGTGGGGCCGGCGGGGGGGCAGAGCCTCACCCGAGGGCATCGGCCGGGCTTAAACAGCCGTCTTTGCCGTCTTTTGTGTCTTCTCGCTGTCTACCTGTGTCTGCCCAGCTGCGGGTGGGCTGGGGGTTCTTTCAGTTACCAGAAAAAAAAAAAATAAATCAAACAAACAAAAACCACAGAGGAAGAATAGGGCTTCTGCCTTTACAGATCCTGATCGGTCAGCAACGAGCACAATATGTGTCTGTATTGATAGAAAAGCACTTGGACCGTGTATGACAGTGAATCACTTTACTGCCTGTTAAAATGCAACATGTGAGGTACCAAACTGTGTATTGAATGGTTTATTGTTCTGCTCTGGTAGAAGTATCTAGAATACTAACCAAAAAAAGGCCGTTAGGAGTGATTATAAGCATTTCTGATAAACTTACTGTAGTATAGATGTTAAAGACATTTTTGACACTAGGTTCTCATCTCCATCAGATAGATCTATTAGTACTGATAAATTTTGATATCTGGTAGCTTGAACTAGGTGCCTTAAAAGGGGGACTCCCAGACAAAGAAATTCCTGGACAATTATTATTACAGTCTAAACTCTGTACGCAACAGTGTGGATCAATAGCCGTATTAGAGTCTGGGCCCTTCTTGACCTTCATTACTTTGCTGTTTTGTTACCAAGTGTTTGCCACGTGGTCATCCTCACATCCTCTTAGGTCTGTTTCTGTGGTAGTCAGGTTGCTCCAGCTATTAATTTTTGAGTAATATTTAAATTACACTTTTGTCTATTCTAACTTAATAATGTTTAGGCTGATAGTTCCAGGTTTCACTGATCCATCTTTGATGCAATATAGCCTTATATATATAAATATATATATAAATTTTAAAAAATATATATCTATATGGAAATATATATAAATATAGCTTTGATGCAGTATAGTTCAGCTTGCTATAACAATTCCAACTACTTATGTCAAGCAAGCACTTAGCTACTTTCAAATAATATGAATTTTTCAATAATTCCTACTTTTGTTTTGGTAAGCATACCTGCTTTAATAATTTAATATTTGATATGAGTTTAACCTCATGCCCCAGCAGAGCTTGAAGACAAGGTTCACGCTGTCAGTTACTACATAGGCCATAATTCACACACAGGCACAGAGGTGTCTACAAAGTTACTATGAAAAGTTCCCCTTGAGTTCAGTGGAATACATCAAATCCATTTGCATTTCTCAACAGGCGAGAGTTGCTCCTTGAGGGCTGTAGGGGGATGGTCTTTCCAGTATGGCAGGCTTGAGGGTTCATGAGCTCCAGGTGGTGTCTCACCTGGAGGGGTGCTGGTCACAGCCTGCTGGGGTGGGGGGAGTTCAAAGGGCCTCTCTTGGTACTGCTCTTTATTGGGTCAGGAGATGCCTGGATTTAGTCAAAAATATGTTTCCATCCTAGCCATAAACCAAGTTTGTAAGTACCGGAAATTTTGGGGGAAAAAACTCCAGTAACAATGGTGCCATTTCATTTGCGCTGCAGCTGAGGGAGGTAACTCCTGAAATCGTGGAGGAGGTGTGGGAGGGAATGCACCATCACGATTCCCCCATGTCTGAAGTCAGTTCGTGGTGCTCCACAGAGTGACAGTGTGGTCACCTCTTGTTTGTCTGCCTATAAACAGGTTAATGCTATTTTCCAGTTGTAATTTGAGGGAAATTTTTGGTTACCTAATTATTATAGTTTTGTTAAAGGTTTATAATATGTGCCAGGAAGGCTTCTTCAACAGTGCCATCCGTGAAGTTATTCTCTACGCTACACCATACTAAAATACTGTTCAATAAGAAGCATTATCCCAATTTACCTTTTGCATTTCAGTGGGCAAGGTGCTCTCATGACCTTCCATTATAATTACTGTTAACAGTGGATTGTACCCACAGTGAAGAAACATATATAGTGTGGAATGTACTATAGTTGCCATATTGATTAAAATAAAGAAGTGAGGGTCTTCAGCCTGTGGGGAGATTGTTGATGTGTGAATCAAATTTGGTTCATGCTGGCCATGGTTGCTCCTGCGAGAAGGATAAGCCATCCTTTGATGGATAAGCAATCCTTTGATGGCTAACCTGATCTCCAGTGGAGATGTGCTGGCATCATTCCCGGTGCCATTCCTGAGGAGAGAAAACAGCAATATCAGCAGGGGATTATGCCCTGCATTCATTTGCTTTTTTTATTGTGGATATTTGCATTTGCCCCGTAAATTTATTAAATCAACTTTTCAATATTGTTTTCCTTTAAACAAGCCTTGTACCTGTGACACTTGTCTATGACACAATACTGGGGATGGATATCCTATGGCATCCACTAGAGTAGTTTTGATACAGCAATCACATTAATCCGTTCAGTGCTTTGTTGGATTGCCCCCATTTAAGGTGGTCTCATTTCTTTTTAATGTTGCATTGAAATACAGAAAGCATTTGATTCGGTCAGCCTCTAGATGCAGTTTCCTGAGAAGCAACTGCACCAATAGTACATAAGAATGAAGCAGGATTGGAGTGCTTTTTTCATCTGGTTTGTAATCTAACCGTACCTTAATCTTTATGCTGAAAATTGAATGGCTTGTTCTGCTCTGGCCAGGGAGTGGTGGCTAATTGGGCAGACAGCTTGTCTGTCTCTGCGAGACTTCTGCAAATACAGCTTGTTGGCAAGTTTTGCTTATTGCTGCTTGTAGGCCACTCCAGGAATACCAAGGAGTAGCTCATGCTGCTCAAGTTTGTAATAGTTTGGGACTTGTACTTGAGAATTGCTGTGCTCAAAACCATTTTATGATGGTTTTATGATGGCCTCAGCTGTGAGCCAGCACTAGTTTAAAGCAGTGCCTACAGGCGGTACATCGAGTCTTTGTAAACTGTTGCAATTTCTTATGATGGCTCTGGATCGGCTTCATCTTTTAGATGTATGCATTATTGTTCCATTGTTATGTGTTTCAGCTTTACAGACATGCCTTAAAAACTGGCCTTCTGCCTAAAGTTATCTTTGGACAGCAGTCCTCAGCCACAAGATGTGGCAAAGGCTGCCAGAGGTTAAATAAATCATTGTGCATTGTAAGCTAGAGGCCATACACATTCACATAAACAGTGAGCACTTTTCTCAGGAAAAGTTGTGCAGGATGAGCAGTCACAGAAGTAACTGTGGATAAAAGAATGGTGGATAATTCTTTAAATGCTGTGTTCAGAGAAGAACCTCTCTATTTACCTAATGGTGTTTTCCTCGTGTTGTTTAAACGATTGAGCAGATCCTGATCCATGTATACATGTTCTGTTAGAATATTGGAGAAAATTTTGAATTTTCTTTCTCCCCTAAAACCTCTCACTGATGATTTTCTAGGGACTTGCTCTGATGTGATCCAGTGTGACACTGGCCAGAGCTCTAATGTACTAATTTCTGTAAATTCTTATGCAAGCCAAAGAGGAGAAATGTATTATTTTTATTTTGCATTTTTCCTACTCATATTCATGCTTATTGGTGTTGTTGAAATTCTGATACATCTGGATTGATAATTTAAATGGGACAGAACAATTCAGACTTCAAAAGAACTTAAAACACATTTAGTTGAACTTCAATTTAGTTTATTTTTCTAAGTTTTAATATTGCAGGGTGTTACATAGAAAGACTTTCTCGTTTGTTAAGGTGACACCGGAAGTCATCAGTTCTTGGGTGCTGCATGTACTAGTGCTTTTTTCCTTCCCTTTAAGGTCCTTCAAAGTAGGTGCAGCTCAGATTAAGAAAAAAGCTTAAGTTGCTAGGTATGAATATCCTTAGATTTTTTTCTTTTCTTTCAGTGGTTTATATTCTTGGCTGCAATGCCTGCACAGTCACCTTGCCCATCTAGCCATGTCTCTTTTCAGCTTGTGTACTTAACCTGCACAAATTGTTTGTTGTTCTTAGATTTGTCTTCATTCTTAGGTTTGCGTCGGTAAGTTGAGCTTTTGCTATGCTAGACAAATTCTTAGGGTTACATTGGTTTATGTGGCTTTGGACTCTTTTTTTATAGAGGTTGAAATAAAAATATATAAGAATGCGGTCAAAAATATGGAGCGGTTTCTATAGAGTTATCAAACTAAGGCAGATTTAAGAACAGATGGGTTTATTTTCATCCAGTTTATAATTAAACTGTGGAGTTTGTGAATTTTTTCCATGTGCAGCTTTGTGATTCAAGATCAGGAGGCAGTTGGAGAAATTCTGTGATTATTATGGATGCTCTTAGTCATGCAGTTTAGTTTTAGGTAGTCCTGTGAGGAGCTATGACCCTTATGGGTCTCTTCCAATTTGAGATACTCTTAGACTCAATAAAACATCCATAGACTCCATGGATGTCTTTTGGATACAGGAAAAATATACTACACAGCTACTGAAGTTAAGCATTAGCACTTTTGTGGAACAGGAACAGCAAAGTATTTTGTGGACAACTCTCAGCAGCTGTCAGAGGTGGGATGCTGGTCTGGGTGATCTGTGGTCAGGTCCAGGATGGCTGTTTTCATGCTGCTCCTCCTTGCTGAGCTGGAATTGGTCAAAGTGCCTTCTAAAGAGGCTAGCAGTGATGCACTTCTCTGTACTGGGGACAGTAGTATCCAAGAACTGTCACAAGAAACCAAGTAGTATCCTGCAAACATTTCTTTTAATCAACTTACCAGTTGCATGATTTCGTATGTTCCTAGCAAAAGTATTTGACTTTTCTGTCCCTTCCTTCTGTATCGCCCCCAAAGACACTGGGATAAAATACATAGTTAGCGTTGTGTATCAGTGATGAGGGGGATTCATCTTGGTCTGCAGCAGCTAGGATACCTCCTCTTGCAAAAATCTTTTCTCTGTGTTTTCTGGGATATTTGAGGCAGGTGTGACCCTGAAAAGGTGCTGCTTGCAAACAAACACGTTGCAGAGCTAGAAAAGGAAGAAAAGGGTCCTTGCAATATGAAAAATGCAAACTGCAGTTCCCCAACCCCTTCATAGTGACAATGCCTCACCTTGGCTGGGGTTTAAGGCCCGTTACAGCAGCAGTCTTTTGGGATCAGGAGTTCTGCTGTGGTTTTTTCACAAGGCTCACAAGGTTAGGACTCAGCAAGGTTTATGAGCCTGTAAAAGGTGTATAGTATGAATTATGACTCTGGGGCCTGGAAAGACAGACATTGAAAGATGTCTGAGGCCTGGGATAAAAAACTGAAGTAACTGGTTACACAATCCCTCTAGGGAAATGCACTGCTCCCACTCTTCTTGTGCCACGCAGCCGTGCTGTCTGGCGAGGCAGCTGAAGCACGTCCAAGCACGTCCACAGGCCTCTGCTGGCTCGGAGCACCCGCTGCAGTTGCCTGGCTATTTTGTCAGAGCTTGGTCTCCTGGCCTCTGCAAACCAGCTGCTGACACACTTGCCTGCTGTGTGCTGGGAGAAGTTACTGCAGCTGCTGAACGTGAGCAGCTCTCTGGTTCTGTGCAGTCTGTGGAGTTAAGACTCGCTGCAGCCATGATTATCAGCATTGCAACAAGGGTGCTTTACAGGGATTGGTGGTTCAGTGCCCATTTCAGAAGTTTCCTTTTACCTCATGTTCTGATTCCTGATTCGTGTCCGAGCTCCTTGTTGCCTCTCTTTTTCCACATATAATGCTTATCGACAGGTGGCTACTGAAACTGTCCCTTAAACTGAAAGGTCTATTTTCTCATAAGGTATGTCTGCTGTGCTGCAACAGTTAAAGGTATGGGAAAGTATATGGAGTATGTATATTTTTATAGAGATATAAAACATACTATATATATAGCAAATATTGTTTTATGTATCACGTATACATTCTGTACACATACACTATTATAGTGCTGTACCACTGTATATATTGTATATACTACATCTAGTACTATTATGTGTATGGTATGCGTGAGCATACATATAAAGCCAAATATAATAGATTTGTACAAAACTTAGATGATCAGCTACTTAACTGTTCTGCCAGTTGAACAGTTTGTCTTCTTGTAGACAAATGTTTGTGGCCATCATGTAAAGGAGAGTAATTGTTTAATCGGAGCAGGCCGAGTTCTTATCTTTGAGATGCTTTGAAGGGTCTAGCAGCAGTTCCAGGTTCTAGTTATGGAAGCTTCTTGGCCTCAACAAAGAGTAGCCTAGCATCTATCCAGCTAACCTTCATCTTCAGGCTTTGTTGCATCAAAAGACCTTTCAGCAACCATAAGCAAAGCATCCAGTGAGGGCTGATCTTAGAGGTGGAACCACATTTTGGCTGTTGGGTTTGGTGGAATTTTTTCCCTGCATAATTCTGGCTTTTCCATAGGGCTTTTTTGGTGGACTCAAAGCTACCCTGCAGTTGTGTTACTGACTGTCAATATCAAATTTCCACTGCCAAATACAAATAGATATGCAAAGCCCTGACCAATTTTGGGGGATGTATCCATCTCCACTACTTACTCAAATACTCATCTGGCACCATTTAAGAAAATTTTTAGGAGATTGCTTGCATGGAAGGGCCGTGGGGCAGCACGAGTGCAGTCATGGAGCAAGGAGAGAGGAACCGTGTCCCGGTGGGAGCTGGCACGTGGTGCTCTGACTCTGACCAGTGCTGACAGCGGCAGCAGAGAGCCTGAGAGCGGGAGATTGTGCCTTATCTCCTGCTGCTCCTTATCTGCCCCTCCCATGGAGCAGGGCAGGGGGAGCTACAGCAATGCTGAGAGAGAACTTGTTAAAGCTTGCCCCTTTCAGGCTGTTCTTCTAGGGAACGTAGCTGTGGCCACCTCAGTATAAAATCACTATTACCAAGACCATCTTTAATTAAAAAAAATTTATTTCACACTTCTATACAAATATCCACAGGTAATTTCTGATCATGGAATGATGTAGCATTCTTAGCTGGTATAACAAAAGTTTGAGATAAAAATATACCAGTGCCATGACTTATTTTTCAAGAACTTTAACACTGCTAAGACATTCATGTTCTTAGATGAGGGCCACAATCTGATTTTATATTCATGGGTATTTCTCAAGCTTTTTAGCCCCTGATTAGCCCGGCTTCTGATGCTGCTGAGCCTTTAAGCAAATAAGCTAGGATTCTAGAAGCTCAACAATTGGGTAACATCTGAATTAATGTGTAAGCATTCATAAAGTCAAGGTCATAGCATACTGAGATTATCTAGTTTAATAGACTCATCTTTCTTAACACTAAAGGTAACTTTTTAGGTGACCACACTTTCCAAGAAGGTACATTCAAAGTTAGCAGTAAAAAATAAGGTATTCGACAACTGCGCTCCTAGCAGGTTTTTACCCTATGAGGGGACAAAGTACCAAGAAGTTTTTTGCATAGTTCATATTACAAGCAATTAACATGCATACTTTTTGAGCAGAATTTTGTTTCACATGGAATGCACAACTGTGAGCTAATAAATCTTTGTTCTTGAACAGTACCAAGGCTTTAGAAGATGGGTAAAAAAGTAAACTCAATCATTTTCTCAGTTATGTTACAAAAACCAGATTACTAATAGCATGGTTCTACTTTTATCAACATTCAGGTATTCAAGATCATTCAGTAGTCTCAACGTGGATCAGCTCAGATCCCAACAGATAAGGTAAGGCATCTATAGCCTCCTTCAAGTGCTACACAACAGCTGCAGTAGTCAGTGCCTTTTGCCAACCAGGACATCATTACGAAGCTGGAAAGAGGTTTCCAAAAGACTTTTCACTTTCTTGCAGTGAGTATAAAATGGTATCTAAAGCACTACTTCAGCTTGGTGTCCAAATTGTTAAACAGTCCACAGTAATATACAAATCATGTAACAGGACCTGATGTTACAAGCATCAGGAAAAGAAAGCACCCATACACATCATTTGAGTAAATATTTACATTTTAGAAAGCACTGGCACCTTCAGTGATTTATTAAAATGCAGTGAACACCTCAGGTCTCATAACCTGAAGTTCAAAAACAAACACAAAAACCAGAACAGTGGATTTAAAAATTCAGTAATCTTTGGCCTACCAGTTAGTCAAAGACAATGATTTATAATAAAAATAAATACAAAAATGACTAAAATATATATATACAGAAAGTACATCTAATTTTCAAGCCTCTCTTAAAAAAAACCACCTGTGTATATTTGTTGTGAGCAAGAATCACACAATCTGATCTTAAAACAAAAAAAAAAGAACCCAAAATCAAGCAACATGACCCATTGCACTTGTAATTTAAGATGACGCTTTCTGTTGAGCCCTAACTACTGCAGCAGGCAAAGGTTATGACTAAAGCAGACTTGCAGGTCTTCAGTTATACTTGAAGTAAATGGGGTAAGGCCACTGTGTGTTTATAAAGCCCTGTGCATTGAGGGAACAGTGGAGAACTTGTCTTGACCTTAATCATGCATTCCTTAAATAACTAGGAAGAAAGTCAGGATCACGGGAGGATCAAAAGGGCTGCTGTAGTGGTTTTGCTTATTTTGCAGAGAAGACCCCAAATCAGCATAGTGTTTTCTAAAGTGTGGGTTAGATTTAAGGGGGATGAAGAGGCAGTGTGGAAATTAAATAAGGCAAATAAAGTCTGTTGAAGCAATTTTAAATGTGCAAATAAAAGCCTCAATATTAGTAGTAATATCTACAATCAAATGGTGAATGTCCGTAGTGTTCACAGGTCTAACTCCATTATTCCATGAATGAAAACCTTAACCTCTATCTGAACTTTGTGGATAAACAACATTTTTGCCTAAGAATAACATTCATTTTCATTCCATTTGGTGAACCACCGTTTTCTCTCAGGGTCTTGGCTTTTCCCATCCTTGATTGTCACTTCTCTTTTCGAATTCGTACAGCGTGATAGCGGGGAACACTGTCTTCGTACCTGGAACGCCGGAAGAACCCGCACTGCGCAGAGAAGGAGAGGAACAGTTCAGGTGTAAGTTGCTGCCAAAGCACTACAACTTAGAGGCGTAAATTCTTCCTTCACACAAATACGCAGGTAAGAAAATTGAAAACAAAAGTATGTAGGCCAAAAACGTAGCATATTTAGCTGTAAAAATGTGAGCCAAGAGGTCTGCATTAGCTGTTCAGCAGCAGTTAAAGACAAAGGGCATGCTCTGACTATCCATGGCAATCAAATACCTTAAAAAGACTCCCTCCAGTACAAAGCTGTTCATTCATCTAATGAGGACATTTACTGCTACACACAGGAAAGCTGCTGCTCCTGAATCAAAGGTAGGTATGTACTTCAGTGTCTTCCTGTATGGTGATATGATTTACCCTTAAGAACCTACAGAAAGATTTCCAGAACATTCAAGAAAAGTTACCCTAAGGACCTTGGTTTTTAAAGCACCATTTCCACTTCTGTCACCCGAACTAACTGCACGTATGCTGTCTTAGAAACGTAAGTCTTGCTTAGTTTGCCACGGGAAGTCAACCTGCATGAAATCTATAACAGCATATTTGTGCTCTGCAGTTTTTTATTCAAAGCTGCTGTAAAAACTGATTTTGAATATCAAGGAATGGACTAAAATTAAGTCCCAAAACAAAAAAGAGCTATGGCAACAATATTACAAATATACTGATTGGTACACACTCAGCTTTACATCCTTATAGATCAAGATTCAGGTTAAGAGACATTGTGTCATCCAGCTGTCATTGGATATTGCTGAGGATAAGAACATGTTAAAGTGAGCAAGGTTTTGCTCATAGTATTTAGGGTGCTGTTTGGTCAATGGTTTGGGGTTTTTTTAATATTACAACTTAGATGGAACAGAATTAAAAAAAAATTACAGTGAGCAAAAACCAAATCTTTAGCCATAGTTTCATTAAACACTGTTTTGAAATAATTCGTGAAGTCCTCCCCAACCCCTCATCCCAAGCACACTTATGGATACAATGTACATGCATGTAATATTCAAAGTGGAATAAAGTTTGCTGGAAGCATAAATCGTCATGCATCTTGTAACTTCAGCAAAGTATGTTCCTAGAGAAGTACACCTTAGAACTCAAGGTAAACAGATGTTTCCACAGCAATAAATTTCTTAAGTTATGAAAACCCTTCTCCGATGTAAGCAACACGTACCTTTCAGCATGCACTAAAGGTTAGTAAAGCAAATTTATGTATTGTCCATGTAGTCTTATCTTTACATCTTAACTCTACAGTGTTGATTCCCACCTTGCAAGCTCAAAGACTTACTTGTAATGTTAAAGCATAAATATAAAAAATACTAAAGCCCATTGCAACAGATCACCATGTTTTTTAAAAAAATAAGAAAGAAGCACTTTAGACTAGGGTAAACCTCTGTGTGTTCACATGCACCAAAAGCTGAAAATCTATCGCCAGAAGGAGCAAGCAAGTATGATGATAGCTTGAAGTCCAAAAGTTAATAGAACTTATGCAGAAAAAGCTTCACAGTTAGCCACTGCAACCATAGCATGTGCCACAGCTAGAAATTAAAAAATATCATCAGTTACCAAGAAGTAGATCAGTACTATGCATCAGAAGTAAGCCTCTCTTTATCAGATGGCTGAGCATGGATCTCAGCCTTGTGATATGTGGCATCGTAATGATCTTTCTTATTTCTCTTGAAGAAACCACACTACAAGGAAGCAAGGTATTTAGTCAATTTTTGTGGACTGGAAGAAGTCAAACCTATTAAAACTGACTTAACTCTGTCAACTGTCTTCCCATTATCCCTTCACGGACCAAAACAACAAAAAAAAAAAGTCATTACAAGAACTCAGCTGTTTCTAGATCTGAGAACTTTTAACTTTTACTTGAAACTTTTAAGTTTTACTTTAAGTTTAAGCAAGTAAACCTTAATCATTTACCATTTACTTAATTAGTTTCCTATCTTGTCAGTTATAGACCAGAAAATAAAAAAATAACCAGATGAATAAAAGCTTACCTTCCATAGTAAGAATACCAATAGTGCAAGCATGAGTATTCCAGCAAGGATAGCAACCACAATGATCCACCATGGAACTCCTGTATAAAGGGCTACTGATTTTGCAGGAAATACAGTAACACGCACCTACGGGGTGGAAAATGTGCAGGTGGAAGGGGTATTTTAGAAGGTACATGTTTAATTAGAAAGCTGCAATTTATATAGTCTTATCTCTCCTCTAACAAGATAGCTTCTACAAAATGCTTTTGAGAAAGAAGTTCCCACTGGTATCGTTTGAATATGGTAACGAATTTTCTCAACCCCATTAAAACGTAAAAATTATCAGTAATTGAAAACTCAGTTAAAAAGTTAAACTTTTAGCTAGTTTTGCTTTAAATTTGTTTCATTCCTGGTCTTTTGAGATAAGCTAGAACAATCACAACCATAACATGTGGTTAGTGTTAAACACTGAACCTACCTGAGCAACTTCATTTGTGAGTTTAACATTCTTAGCTGCAGCAGGAACACTGATAGAAGCCCTTACAAGAATGTCAAGGTAGTTCATTTTTGAGTATTCCTGTTCCAAAATAAAACGTGAATATTAGAACAGGAAAGAACTCTGACCTTTCAAAAAGGGCAGGTAAGAGGACTTACCTCTAAGAAGGTGCTGTTCCACAGTCTGGAACGCAGCACAATAGATGCCTTGCTGTCTAAACCCTTCAGGGGACACTTTATGTCCACACAGCGTGCATTCACATTGCAGCTCTGCAGTGACAGATTTCTACATGTAAATAAGATCACGTCTTCACAGGTTGTTTAAACCTCACCCCAAGACTAAAAATTGGATTATATGCATCATACCAACATGCAAGAACCACTGTTTTTACTGACAGCAATGGGAAAATACAATGAAGATGTTATTACTTGCTTATTTTAATGCAAGTAACTATGCAGATATTTTTTCCTAGTTCTTTCTCACAGTAGAACATTATCTCATACTAAATGTTCAAATTTTAAAAGCTTCAATATTTGGATAGAAGATAAAAAGAAGGCAGAGAGAATTTCTTTCACTCTGCCAAACTCAGAAAAGCCATCTTTCGAGTGCAGAGGGAGGTATCTGACAAGACTGTAGAATGATGCAATATCCTTACCAAGGTCTTGTATTTTCTTTCTGAGAATAAAGAAAATGCCTGGCTGTCTGTAATCTGCTTCTCTGCAACTTCACGCTTCCTTCTTGAGTTATGGGATTCCTAAAAGGAAAAAAAAAAGTAGAAAACTAAAAAGCAGTTTATCATAAGGATCTTTTAATTTATACAAGCACAGAAACTAGAGCTCAGTGTTTTTGTCTTCCAAAATCAGTACATGCCTGACAGCATTATATATCCCTACTTACCTACATTTACTGCTAAGAATAAAATTTGAGCTAGTCTGTTGGCCTTTCTTTAGGTTATTTTCTTCAATAGGGCAAGTGGAGGTTTAGATTTATAAAGCTTTCAATGCTATTTCCTTTTTTATCTCTAGATAAAGAGTATTAATGGTACTCTGCTAAAAGAATAAGAACGTGCTACAGTCAGTAGATGCAGGTTTTGTTAACTGAACACTGATTACACTCACTGCAAGTTATAGTAACTAATATAATGATCTGACAAAAACAAGTTTATGTGCATGCAGTCTTAATGGTGGAAAATAAGAACTCCTCCCATATGATTTTAAGATTATATGAAGAAGAAAAAAATGCAGCTCAAATCTTAGGAAAAAGATTTTGCTAGACAGGCACAATCCAGGGCTACAAAAATTGCTTTCTATTATATTTATTGTAAATAAATAAATTTATGTTCAAGCCCCTTATCTTCACAAAAAGTACATGGAATGCCCCCAGGCTGGGAAGATATTTAGTTATTGTTTTTTGAGTAAGAACTCAGATGTTTTTATTACTGAGGAGTTTTCAATAATACTGATGAAATTTGTTAGAACAGCCAGGAGTTTCATCCTGTATACGAGCCTATGAGAGCAGCGCCCATTGCAAAAGCAGTCACTGTGACACAGCATCTTCCTTTAGCATATCAGCCTCATGAGCTGCTATGAAGTCTCCTGACAGCCTAATTCACTGATACATTGGTCACGTATTGTGCTTGTGAGCTGCTTAAGACAGAAGTAACTCCTCCTGGAGGCAAGCTCTCATGCCTCTCACTTGCCGTGGGGTGCTTTCATGTTGTACCAGTTCCTGAACAGACCGCAGGTAACATACCGCAACATGCAAACTGTTGATTTCATTCTCGGGTAGACAGGAGACTTTTTCCAAGCCTTTGGAGTCTATTTTCATCAAATAAAGCAGCCATTTGCCATTACTAATTTCTTTTGGCCACTGGATGTCCAGAGAAGCAGTGCCAAATGTTTTCAGTGGTCTGCCCAAGTTAGTTACCTGTTAAAACAAATATTCTTTAAACTGTGAAATACTTTTCAAAGGAATATTCTTCCTGAAAACATTATTGACTCGGACAAACTTTAAGCATGCGGCTAACAGGAAATTTAGATCCGATGAAAGGCATTAAAAATAGTACAAAGACAAAGCATATACTAAAACTACCATGCTTGGAAAGCAAGTAAATACATAGAGGGATTAGAATTCCGTAACATGAACTTTTAGTTGTTGATTTTTAGAAATTAAACTTCATGTGAAACGACAACTCCAGTTTAGAGTTAACAAATCAGTCAGTTGCATAACTGAGGCAAACTGCAAGTTTCTGAGGAACTCTGAGACAGAGAGAGAAAAAGCTCTTGCTCTTGTAAATTTGAAAGTTTTTTCCCCAACCTCTTTTTTTACTTTCTTAGTGTTACTGATCATGCTAGCAAGTTATAAATCAGATTTTTTAACTCCTGCTGCTATAATACGCGGACCAGGCGCAGAAAGAACTAAAGGATTGACGGAGACGGACTTTAATTTCTCTTGGTCTCCTCCTTGCTG
This sequence comes from Tichodroma muraria, assembly GCA_013390105.1. NCBI lineage: Eukaryota > Metazoa > Chordata > Aves > Passeriformes > Sittidae > Tichodroma > Tichodroma muraria. The sequence goes on from WAAG01080629.1 coordinate 18,900, forward strand.
TATTATGCAGAAGACCAAGACAGTGAAATGGACTCTCGCGTTCCGAGGGGCTCTCGCAGCACCGCTGGCGCTGGCTCGGTGCTCAGCCCGCGCCTGGGCGCGCCCCAGGCAGGCCCTGCTTTAACTCTGCTCCCTCCCCGCAGGGGCTTGCGTGCCGTACGACTGAACTGCCGTGCATGAGCTGCTCCAAAGAAACGGTGTGCAGGCAGCCTCAGCCACTTCATCAGAAAATGATCACAAAACATCAAGGACTAAGGAAGCTCCAGTCCACAGTCAAACTGCACGTTCTGATCAGGAAGTCAGGATTTTGGGACAAAGACGATTTCAGTATAGCAACTTCCCTAAGTATTCATATGCATAAAGCAAGAAACTGTGCATCTGATTAAAAGCAGCTGTTGGCATTAATCTAAATTACTCACTCTGAATTCATACTCTATGAGGTTTCCAATATCATCTTCAGATTTCATAGCACTCTCACCAATAATGTTTCCTCCAAAATATACCTGAGAAGGCTTGGCAACTCTGTTCAGCAGGGGTGGGAAAGGAGAATAATCAGATTTTAATGAGCCTGAAGCAAAACTGTCCCCAGACCCCCCAATTTGTCATGCTATCAACACTTACCCAGTGAGTGATAAAAGCAATTCAAGAACCACTTTAGCACTGGCTATAATTGGAGTCAAATTAACTTGAGTGCTTGTTCTACAATGAAAAGGAAACAATGGTGTTTACTTTACAAATTTAGTGGGTTTCTCTCTACTGTTAAATTACTTCTGTGAATCAAACAAATGAATTCAAAATGTTTACAACTGTATATCAAAGCAAAGTGCAGGTGCACGCACACGAAGAAAACTTACGTTTCCAGCTTCAGGTTAATGTCTAAGTTTGTTGTATCAACATTAACTTTAGTGGTACTTAAGATGAGATAAAAGGTTACCTAAACAAGAAAGAAGATAATGAAATATATGAGCTCTTTATAAGATATACTGATACTTAGAATTTTATAGAAAATTTCAGTATTAAGTTCTAGAGTTAAAAAGATCCAGATCAAATTTCCAGTTGTGACACACAGGAACTTTGGATGACTGCAGTCAGTCAGAACGAGATTTTACGACTTGAGTAAAATAAGCGCAACTTACGTTAGAATTTTTTTTGAAAGGATTTCCAAGTTCACACTCTGCTTGAGAACCATTTTGGTTAGCACCACACGTTAGCTGTTTTTCCTGATTAAATAGAATACATTTACAAGTAAAAATATGCTAAAAATATTTTAAATTTTTCAGCATTTTTTCTCTTAAAAATACTTACAGGATAACCTCTCATCTCTCTGAATGCAGAGTATGTCAGACTGTCTGGAAAAGTTGCAATTAGTTTAGCTTCATACGCATCTTCACCATCTTTTTGTGGATTTTTTACATCAGATGGATTGTTTGCCACTGTGATTTCCAGGGCAATATCTTTCTGGTCTTTCAGAACAAGCACTGGCATGCCATTTTCACTACAGAAACAGAATGTACAGGATTCGGTGCATTAGGAAAACAAATATGCATGCAAGTTTGCTTGTTATGATGGTTCCTCCAAATACAATTTCCTCTTATAAGGGGAGAATTATGGTTGTAACTATAAACATTAATAGTCATAGTTTTTTTCCCCCACACCAGTATTTCATCTCACAGTGGCCAGCAGTTAAGAGGACAGAACAGGCTGATAAATCTCTCAAGTAATCAGGAATTTATAGTATTTCTGAACCAGCACTTGCATCTGACTCATGTAGTGATGAATTTTCTTCAAATCAATCTACTGCTTTTTTCTTGTAAAGTATACACGGGTTTGGCTTCTGAGTGTGGCACTCACTGCTAAAAATGTCTGACTGCTGGCAGTAAATAAATGAACTTCCTTCCGTTTGTTTTATCCCTGCTCTAATTTCACACTCCCTCTAGGAAGGACGGATGCAGCAGGGTGCTGGGGCATGTGTTAAAATGAAATCATCACCCCATTTCTCTGTAACTACTTCTCTTGGGCTATGAGATTATACTCTATCCAGTTGTCATACAGTCAAGTTTCATCTGCAGAATAATTAACAGTGTCACACAAACTGCTGCAAGGCTGGTTTAGAATATCATTTCTCCAGGTGTTAAATTGTTTTTTTTCTTTTAGTCCACCCCTGCACTACTGTGGCCACTTCATATCCATTGACAGAGCACTTTTCTTCTCCAAACCACTTTTCTTCTCAAGCTCTTCCCCTCTGCCCTCGTTCTTCACCCCGACAAATCAATACTACTACCAAAGGCTGTGTTTGCCAGACATAGAAAAAAGCTGCTCTCTTTCCCAAAATCCTCTCCTTTAAAGTTCTTTTAAGCACTTGTTAATAATTTGAACTTCAGAAGTGCATTAATCAAGACTTACAGTGGTAAATAAGTAAACCTGTCTTCATTTCCCTCTCTCGAACAAAACCGGTACTGAAGCTTAAGATTGCTGTGACATTCATTGTCTTCTCCACATCCTTCTTTTAAGAACTCCACCTAAATAAAACCAAAGCAATTTTACTGCCCAACACACAATAGTAGCTTAAAATGAGATTTCTGAAGCACACTGAATAAAGCATATACGTGGAACTCACAAGGCACTTTCCTGGACAGAGTTCAGATCTTAACCTGACTTAATTCTTGCCTGTTGAGTTTTTCTTTGTGAGATACATTCCTTGATGCTGGTAATTTAGAACCTTAAATGTGACTAAAAAGCAGAGTTGGATAATTCTAAGTGAGAGTGAGAGGTACACTTCTAATGAAGAAATACATCTTTAAATCTGATTCTTCAATAAGCATCGATGAAATAAGAATTCTTAACTGAGATATTGCCTCCCTTCTATGTCACTGCTGCAGTCATCGCTCAAATGCCATTACAGCATCCTAACAGTGGAAGAATTAAGAATATACATTATCTTGTTGTGTTGGACAAGTGTTCCCAGCAGGAGACAATGAACTTCCATTTTTAATCAAAAGTACATTTCCTCCTAAACTTACTGGGGAGAGGGAAGAAACTGAGGAGCTATACAATCTTCACTCTTCTTGCAAAAGAACACAGTATATAGTTCATAACGTGTCCTAAGTTCAGAACAAAATACAAAAACAATAATCCAACAGTTACATGTCCAGTGCCACCCCAGTTATTTCCTTTGGACATAATTTAGTTTTCTACAGTCTTTAAAATTAAGTTATTTGTAGAAGTGTAGATTTATGTGAATACATAATATCAAAGGCTTACTTTTGTGGTCTCTGTTTCAGATTCATTTGAATTTAGAATTGGTGTAAGATCTGGAAGTGCACTCTCTTTTCTCTTGGATTGTGACTCCAGGCCAGCAATTTTAACACTGACTGATATTGGAATGGGACGTAGCTTATCTTTAATTTTTTCCTGTTAAAATATTTTAAATTGCATAGTTAGTGTACAGTACAGAGAAGAAAAAGACAACCAAAGATGACCTTTTGATACTGTATATAAATTCAGCATTTTCTAAACAGGCAGAAACACAAAGAGCCCAGCCCTAGTGTCTTTTTTTCTTCCCCTCTGTCTTCCCCATCTGACGACTTCTCTCACCATTAAGAATTCCTAGGAACCACAGACGGGAATTCAGGCAGGTGAAATTCACACAGCTACAGTAAAATAACACACTGGAGCAGGTTTGAGTAACGTGGTCTAGTAAAAGGTGTCCCAGCCCATGGCACGGGAGTTGGAATTAGACTATCCTTAGGGTCCCTTTCAACCCAAACCATTCTAAGATTCTATTCTATTCATAAATTAAAATTCTTTAATCTGCTGTGGTCAAAAGCAACCTCAGAGGCTGACTCATTCCTGCTGAGCCATGGAGAGGGAACTGTTCAGCTTCTGGAGCAGTATCACCTCTAAGCACCACTACAGCAGCCAAGTCAAGAGAGCACATACCAAGCTTTCTTGCCCTGCCCATTCATCCACTCCAAAACCCATGGGTTAAATTCTTTTCCTGAACAGTCACACTACAAAATTCTGTAACAATTATTTCTGCCGGAAGCAGCTCTCTGTTTTTGGCACTTAGTCCCTCTCTATTGTTCTAAATTAGTTCAGCTCTATTGACCTCCAGAGTGTGCTGCAGTGGCTACAGTTTTTATCCGTACTTTGCAAGAAAGGCAACAGGAGGAAGCAGCACGCATGTGGGGAATAGTAAACCATGGTGGGGTTCTAGTTTTGGAGTTTTATACTGCATATGACTTCGAAATTACATACGAAGTTATAATACAAAGGTTCCCTCCACGAGGCTGGGGAAAAAAAAAGTGTGTTCTTTTAAGTGGATCTAAATGAAACAGAAATAGAATACTCTCCCTTACCTGCAGTATAAGCTTTGTAGTCACACACTGCCACGAGTTCTGTCCCCTGAGGGTTGCACTCGCAGTGAACTGATCAGAGGCGTGGTCACTGAAGCGCACCCTGGAGGGCAGGCCCAGCTGCCGCCGCTCCTTCTCCACCTCAAACGTGTAATTGATCTCTACGTGAAAAAATAAAGTAAGTCACTATAAAAAAAGAAGAATCATTGCCATACTAAAAAGAACTTTAATTTCACTAGGTATGATCTTACGCATTATTCTGGAAGACTGTTCCAGCCAGTGCTGAGCTTCACAAACTGTTTTCAGTCATCTATAAAACCTTCTCCATGTCAGTTCTGTCCTGCCACAGTTGAGGGCCGGTACCAAAGAAAATTTCTAAACCAAACGCAGGGCTGGCTGGGGGAGCTGTAATTGCTGTGGGGAGCCAGCAGAGGGCGGAGCTACCCACTGTAAATACTCGACTGTGCTGTCGGGGATTCCCGTTGGGTCCCAGATGGCACCTGAGAGCCAGCAGGATTCTGAGATCAAGGTACACCGACAATTTTAACACTGAAAGCAGAAGTGTGACTAGAGCTGTCCAGTTGCGTGCTGAGGTATGTTTTCCTAGATCTGAACTTGGTGCATCTTTTAATGACTGCTTCACTGAGCTAATTCAGTGCTGCACAGATGGAAACAGCAGTGCTTGTGCCAAGGCACTGAGAGCTGCAAGCACTTCACCTACTGAAGGACCAGCACCTCATTCAGGCACAGCCTTTGGGTCTTCAAGTAACTGAGAAACTCAAAACACAGGAGGAAAATGGTCATTGGGCTTAAAGTTCTTCTCATTTCCTCTCAAAATCCTACACAGTTCTCCAAGAGGCATTAACAGCAGCATTGTAACAAGTGCTTTACATTTTGTGGCACAGTCCTCCAGTCTTCTATTAATGGAGATTTTTCTATTTCGCAAAACCATTTTCATAAATACAGGATAGGTTCATAGCGTAAGCCTTCAGTAAGAAATAATGCTGACTAAGGATATATAAAATGGGCCTTAAAAATGATTCTCTAAAGCAGCACTAACCAAGAGAGGCAAAATGGTCTGGGTTTGTACAGCAGCCATTTGCTCACTGGCAGTTGTAATACTTAGAAAGCTTTAGCCTGTCATCCACAGAACAGCTTAACACACCAGCATGACTCTAAATACAGACTGCACAACAGCTGAGCTTAGCACTGAGTCACATTTTAAATTTGTCAGTCGCTGTCTGAGATGAGTCACTATAATTTGAGTAATATTTTTCTACGATAAACTCAAAAAAACCCCAAAAACAAACCATATGACAGATCAAAAATATTTATCTTTAGAACTTACTTATTCTTGGATTTAAATCTCTGGGGTTTGCAGTATATTTAAAACATGCTTTCACATCCATCCTGTAAAAAGTGCCAAGAAACTGGTTATTTTAATAAGGCATGGTCCATCAGAATGAAAAGTTTTAACTGATCAATCTTATGACTGTGGTATTTGCTGCTTACCAGACTGAATTACAAAGCAAGAAAAAATTATTAATAAGCAATTAAGCATTTGCTCTTACATGTCTACTGAAGACAAAGCTGTTCAAGCCAAGGTACTTGTGTTAAAAGTCTGAAGAGGCAAGGTGATACTCATTTTCAAAAATGAACATTATGAAAAGGACATATTCTGCACCTTGTCTTTAGCACAGCAGCCTGAAGAAATTCAGGAAGTCAAAATGAACATATGCAGATACATTTGCTTAGCCTGCATGACTCTCGTATTAAGTCACTTGAACATGATCACTGAATTAATTTTGACAGCAGAAAGCTCAATACACCAAGGCTTCTGATAGCGTAATTTCTTTTTCATTTACCTTATTTCACCATGGTCCTCAGGGTTCTTTTTCTTTAGATCAATTCTATCAGGCTGTACTGTAATGTTTCTTCTAATGCTTATCACAGGCCGAGATCTTCATTTGGGCAAAAATGGGGGAATAAAAAGATGTAACAAAAGAAGTTTCTGTTAAGATTAATGAGATAATTAATGTGAATATCAGATTCCCTCAACACCTGCATTGAGACACTCCAAGAAACACACAGTTTGGCTTTGATACTGGTTAGAAAAAAACCTGAAAACTATTAAAAGCTAAGCAAACAAGGGTCACCAAGAACTACAGATCCTGAGGGGGAAACAGGCTACACTCATGTGATGATTTACTACACTTCCGAAAAACAGAAAATTCATCCCCTGCAAACAACTACAGGTACTACACTTCATTCACATTCATGTTCACAAGAGCTTTAATACAGAGCCTGGTGGCTGTGGGAAATGATGTTTCCATTTCCACTTTCCTCTGCATGTAGGCTGTAACCATACTTCTGCTGACAACTTGTCTTTTCCTTTTCTGGAAGGGAGAAGATATTTCACATGAACAAATGAATGAGCTGACCCTGTTGTCATTAAAGGATCCAAAGGTTGTTTAAAATAGCTGGTAAGCCATTTGCGCCATTTAACTGGGCCACTCCTTTCACTGTTTGTCACCATAAGAGATTTTTGTTCTCACCTTGCTAAAACTGTTTGTCCTGCCTTTATCAGCAAAAGATTAAAGCTCCTCTTGAGTAAGCAGAATGCTAAATAATCTGACCAACTTCTCTACCTCCTACTCTGTTCTCTTCTACAAGCCACGTGATTTGCTTTTCTTGGGTGCTGTTGCAGTGTACTTAAGAACATTACAATTATGTGCAGAGATACTATACACTTTAGAGATGGGAGCATAAATTGTAGGAAGGGCTGATGTTCTGCCTGAAAAGTAAAGTTGTTTGTCCCAGAATTCAGATAACCAGTTTTGGAGTTTCTGCTTCTCCTCCTTTGGGACCTGACAACAACCACCAAAGACCTGAGCTTGATGCAGCAATCACAGTTCTGATGCTGAGACAGACAGTCCTCTTCCAGCCCATTACTAGTGATTCAGCTTAACAGTTAGTACATTAAACTGGAATAAAAGCAGAGGTCTGCAAAAGACTGACTTCATCCCTAATTAAGGCATGTGCTTACAGAAATCCCAGAGGATCCTAGCTGCAAGGCTTCCTCACTGTTTCATGGACCCCAGTGCAAGCTCAGCAAGGCTGTGTGCGCCTCACTGGTTTGGATCCTCAGCTACAAAAGTGGGGGTTGGTTCTGTTTTCTTCTATCTTCAGTAAACCACAATTAGATTATATAAGGGCAGCAAATCTATTAATTAACTTCTCCTTAAGGAATTACTTACCACCCTTAAATTCCATTCAAGGACACGGACATCCAGGTTACAAAGGGGCAGAACTAAGGTGCAGGTACACTGCCCTGTATTCATTGTAAGGCAGCTTCTCAAGGGGAGAAGGGGGACAAAGTAACAAACCAATTTATGGAATCCCTGCTCTTCCTTCTCCCCTTCCCTCTGATTTCCAATTTCTAGTAGGAAAAGTACACTCAAAGTCAAACAGCTTCTTGTTACTTCTAAGCAAATTGTTTTTAAGAAGCTAAAACCAAAGTTTTAGTGGTGTAAAAAAGTAGTGTAATTAATTAAGGTTCCGTATATAATACCTGTACACGTTTACAGAATCTGACAGGGAACCAACAGCAACATCAGGGTAGGAATTTTTATCCAGGTCCATATTTCCAGCAATAGAGTAACCAAAGAAATTGGTGTTTGTTTTTTCGCCATCAAGAATCTAAAAACCAAACAGATTGAGAGAATTCAGAGTGAATTAAGTAACAAGTGAACATAACCATCGTACAGCCAGAGAAAAATGAGGGAAGAGATACAATGAAGTAGGACCTTTGAAATAGGATCACTGTGTTCAGTTCAGCTAAAGGATACTCAAGTGCCAAGACGATCTGCTCTTCTTCCAAGAAGTTACTTGGCAACAGCAGTGAGTACCAGAAATTACTGATCTGCAGAGAGCTTAGCTGATCCTTATTCACAGTATTTATGGACTATAAACACTTGAAACAGAAAAAGTACTATACAAAGTATTATAAAGTATTCAAGCAGTATTCTAGGGAGTATAATGAAGTTTCATTCCCACCCTGTAAACTGGACACAGTGATCCTCAAAAAAAACCCCACCCAAACATTATTTAAGTAAAACAGTAGCAATGAAAGAGAAAATGAAGAAACTAATTGTTTTCAAATCACCCGATTTTTTTTTTTTTAAAAACCCAGAATTTATTTATATACA